>BQNB010013538.1:4645-76949 GCA_026074375.1 Tanacetum coccineum
TCGCGTTGTGGTTTAATTATTCTTACTCTTATCTCTTGTCTTATATTATCTCCTCATACTATCATATCAATTGTTTAGATAAATATATTGTTCATATTGTGCAAGTGTTGAGTTCACATAAATTCAAATCTAGAATTTTTACAAACACTTCAAAACCTTTAATTAAAACTTGGTAAACTATTCAACCCCCCTTCTAGTTTTCCACAATTCTTTTTATAAAATTCAAGTTTTTCTTCTACTGATTCTAAACCTGTTTTATAACCTAAAACCATTAAACTAGATTTCTCTAAATCTCTTAATAGTTGATCATTTTGAGATTTAAGTAATTTAATAGTTTCCATACAAGATTTTAAACAATTTGAATCTGAGTCAGAACTTGAAGATGAGTAAGCCATGAGTGCATAATTAGGCCCTTCCTCTGCCTGATCACTCCAGTTATATCCACCAAGGCCATCACATGACACCAAAGCTGTGGAAGTAGATGTTTCCACAGGCACACTCCTTCTTGAGCTTTCTTTGTTCTTGTTGTCTTGATTTCTTGGAGCTCTGCACTCCCTAGCAAAATGTCCCCTCTTGTGGACTTATCAAAACTAATAGTCTCATTGCCATTAACTATAAGCTTCCTTTATGTATTCTTCAAAAACCTTCTAGCCCTCATAGTCAACATGGCCATTTGCCATCTCAAATCCATCTCTTCTATGTCATCAGGATGGATTTGTTGCAAGTCCTCATGTGCAAGTTGAGGACTATTTGGTTGACTAGCAAAGAATGAGCAAATAACATCATCACTCAAGTTATCAATATTTGTAGAGTAAGCAATATTAACTTGAGTGCTAGCAGTAGTAACTCTATGAGCAGCATTAACTGCTTCATTAGAGCTGCTAGTGTTATTATTTGAAGAGGATACAAAATCCATGTTCTGTGTGCTTGAACTTGAGCTAGACATCCCTTTAACTTCTGGTTCATATACCTTAAGGTTTTTATAGAGATCATCCATGCTCATTGTTTCTAACTCAGCTTTATTCTCCCACACAACAGCATGTGTGTTCCACTCAGGTGACAAGCTTCTTAATAACTTTTGATTAATGTCTTCTTGTGAAAGCTTTTTATCCAAAAGCTCCAACTGACTCACAAGCTTTTGAAGCCTATCAATGGTTTGATCAAGCATCTCTGAGCTTGGAGCAGTGAAGTTTTCATATTCCTACTTTAAGAGATTTCTTTGAGTCTTCTTAGTAGCTGCATTCCCACCAAATCTCTTTTCTATAGCTTCCAGCAACAGCTTAGCATCCTTTATAGAGTTAAACTTTAACTGATGTTCATTGGGAATGCCCATCATTAAAGTACTTCTAGCCTTCACTTCTAATCTTCTCTGAGCCTTATCTTTAGCAGATGTAATAGGCATCACTTTTTTAACACCTTCCACAACTGTTGTTTTTGGCAAGGTTGCACCATTCTCTATGACTTCCCACAATGCATAGTCTATCATCTGGATGTATTATTCAATCCTCATCCTCCATAACTCAAACTCACCCGGTTTGAGCATGGGAACTTTGGATGCAGCCACCATGTGTGCAGAATCTTGATCCATATCTTCTAGCAAAGTTTCTCAAAGCAACAAGCTCTGATACCACTTGTTGATCCCACTTCAATAGATCGAATTCCTTAAGCTTGTATAAGGATTAGTTATATTAGATAAATCTAACACAACTATAGTAGAAACTTTGTTTGAATGTATTAAAGATTATGCGGAATCTAATCTTTAATATTAAGAAGAACTATCAATGAAACAGTAATTATATGAACATATAATTCAACAAACAAAAGCTCCAATATTATTAATAATACGAATACTCTCAAAGTATTAGGGTTACAAAGACCTTGAAGCTATGATAATTCTATGAATGACTCGTATCAAACTCTATGCCCTAGAACCTCCTTTTATACACCAAGGAGTCCTAAACGGATTACAATACTTTCCTAAGAATATCAAATCTTTTAAACAAATAAGTTATACATATCTTTTACACAAATAACTCATATAAATCACATAAGCAGTACTAACTAACTCAGCAGTACTAACTTCTTCACTAGCAGCATTAACTCCTTCAACATCATTAACTTTGTACTAACAGTAGTAACTTTTGTACTAGCAGTAGTAACTACTTAGCATTTTTCTCTGAAGTTCATGAGCAGTACTAATACAACTGAGCAGTATTAACTCTGATATGAGCAGCAGTAATACTAGCAGCATTAAGAAGGTATTTAATCCCAACACTTTTTCTTAACAATGATCGACTCTTACACCAAATCATGTCTCAAGATGTTTTGCTTACTGTGATGAAGTCTACTGCTATTTTTGATGATTCTATGAATTTGGAAATGAAGAAAAGTAAATCTTTTAACAAGTGTTTAGATCTTGAAGCTGAGCTTGTCAAAAGGAAAAATATGGTTGAATGAGATGTATACACTGAACTTTCAAATAGTTTTGCAAAACTTGAAAAACATTGCATTTCTTTAGAACTAAACATACAACTTAATCAACAAATTTTTCAAGAGGACAAATCCTGTAATAATCAAAATGCTCTTGAAATTCTAGAATATTTTGAAAATAACGATTTAAAAGCTCAACTACAAACTAAAGACACTACCATTTGTAAGTTGAAGGAACGTATCAAATCTATGAGAGAAAATAACAAGGAAGAGAAAGTGAAACAAGATATGGATGAAATTGAGACCATAAACATTGAGTTGGAGCATAGTTTATCCAAATTACTCTCTGAAAATGGGGTTTTGCATAAAGAAATTGACCATTTGAAAAAGATTTACAAAGATCGATTTGATTCGATTAAAAAGACTCGTGCTCTTTCTAAGGAACATTGTGAATCTTTGATTGCTCAATTGAACTTTAAATCTATGGAAAATGCGAATTTAAAAGGTCAAATTCAAAAAAAGGTTTTTGTGACAACAGCATTACAAAATGAATTAAGAAGATTAAAAGGTAAAAATATACTTGATAATGACACCATAATAACTAATGCCACAACTATTTCTCCAGGGATGTTCAAACTTGATTTAGACCCTCTAGCTCCTAGGTTAGTGAAAAATAAAGATGCTCACATATACTATCTTAAGTAAACTCAAGAACAAGAAAATATTCTTCGAGGAATAGTCGAACAAGCTAAAGCAAAAAAACCTTTAGCTAATGTGTTAGACTTTGCCTATATGCATGCCAAAAGAATTTAGGAGTTACTTGTTTATGTTCGAGACACATGCCCTAATGCGAATAAACCTAGTGAGAAATTGGTTGTTGTTACACCAATGAAAAAAGTCAAGAAAGTTAGGTTTCCTGAACCTCTCACATCCTCAAGCAACATTCATAAAGAGGTAGAGTCATCTAAAACACCATATTCTAACAAACTTGTGTTGCCTTTTACAGGAATGAAGCATTTTACTAGTGCTAGCAGATCACAGCCTACAGGGAATAAAAAGAATGATAGGATCTCGCAAACACCAAGTAGCAACATGAAGAATAAAGTAGAAGTCCAACTTAGGAGAGCTAATTTAAGTTCTAATAAAAAGAATCGTGTTAAAGACCCTATTTGTGATGCAAATGTTAAGCATACTATGTTAAATGTGAATTCTGAGTTAATTTGTGTTAAATGTAAACAATGTATGTTTGATGCAAATCATGATGTGTGTTTCCTTGATTTTGTGAATGATGTGAATGTGCGCTCTAAATCTAAGTCTGCTAAGCAAATCCAACAGCATAATATTTGGAAACATATGGGTAAAGTGTTCACTGAAGTAGGATATAAGTGGAAACCAACAGGAAAACTTTTCACTTTAGTTGGTAACTCGTGCCCTTTAACTAGGTTCACTTCAGCTAACTTAGTGCCTCCTAAGAAAACCACTTATCACTCAGTAGAAACACAAAAACCAGAGATTAAAGTCTATAGCAGGAGATCCAAACAAGTAAAATATGTAGGTTCGAGTAAAAAATATAAGATTATAGAATCTATGATTGCTAACAACTTGAAACCCAATCATTTTTGGGGATCCAATGTTACAGATCTTCCATCTTCTTCTTCTCTTGTCAATGACAGGTTGTCCAGATTGTTCTCTGGTATCTGAACTCCGGATGCTCAACACATATGATAGGAAACCGCTCTTAGCTCATGAACTTCGTTAGTAAATTTCTAGGAACTGTTAGATTTGAAAATGACCAAATTGAAAAGATTATGGGTTATGGTGATTATCAGCGGGGGAATGTAACTATCTCAAGGGTATATTATGTTGAAAGACTCGGACACAACTTGTTTTCTATTGGACAGTTCTATGACTCGGATCTTGAAGTTGCTTTTAGGAAAAACACTTGCTTCATTCAGAATTTAGACGGTGTTGATCTACTTTCAGGATCCAGAGACACAAACTTGTACATAATTTCTCTTGATGACATGCTAAAGACTTCTTTGATCTGTCTACTATCAAAAGCTTTAAAGACTAAGAGTTGGTTATGGCACCGTCGGTTATCTCATCTCAACTTCGGTACTCTAAATAAGCTAGCCAAAGATGGCCTTACACGAGGCATTCCAAATCTGAAATTTAAGAAAGATCATTTGTGTTCAGCATGTGCATAAGGCAAAATCAAGAAATCCTCTCATCAACCAAAAGCTGAAGACACTAACCAAGAGAAACTCTATCTTCTACATATGGATCTTTATGGCCCGATGCGTGTGGATAGCATTAACGGGAAAAGGTATATCTTGGTGATTGTTGATGGTTACTCATGATTTACTTGGGTCAAATTTCTAAGATCAAAGGATGAAGCTCCTGACGCTATCATCATGCATCAAAAATATTCAAGTTCGTTTAAATGCCACGGTCCGTAATGTTAGAACATATAATCGAACTGAATTTATCAATCAGACCCTTCAAGAAATTTATAAAAATGTCGGCATCTCGCATCAAACATTTGTTGCTCGCACTCCTCAACAGAATGGCGTTGTCGAAAGACGAAACCAGACTCTAGTGAAAGCTACTCGCACAATGTTGATATTTTCAAAAGCTTTATTATTTCTGTGGGCCGAAGCAATCAACACAGCTTGTTATACCCAAAATTGTTCCCTGATCCATCTTCGATACAACAAAACTCCATATGAGCTGATGCATGACAAGAAGCTAGATTTATCGTTTCTTCATGTATTTAGTTCACTATGTTATCCGACCAATGATAGTGAATATTTGGGTAAACTGAATGCAAAGGCCGATATTGGTATTTTGTTGGTTATGCGCCCATAAAGGAAGCTTTCAGAATCTATAACAGGAGAACCCAGAAAATCATGGAAACTATTAATGTAACATTCGATGAGCTGACAGCAATAGATTCTAAACAATTCAGTTCTGTTGATCCCAGTTAACTTCTAATGATCGAATTTCTTAAGCTTGTTTAAAGTTTAGTTATGCTAGATAAATCTAACACAACTTAATTAAGAAACTTTGTTTGATAATACAAAAGATTATGCGAAAACTAATATTTAATATAAGAAGAATTCTTTAATAAAACAGTAACACAAGACAATATAATTCAACAATAAAAGCTCCAATATTATTATTACAAATAATACGAATACTCTCCTAGTATTAGGGTTACAAAACCTTGAAGCTATAATGATATAAAAACAAAAGATATTAAACTCTATGCCCTAGGATCTCTTTTTATACACCAAGGAGTCCTAGTCGATTTACAATATATTCCTAAAACTTAGAATATTCTCTATGATCTATTCTAAAAATAAATAATACTTATCACATAAGTAATCTTGATCTCCAATCAATCTTTATCCTTTCTTTTGTCTTTATCCATCCTTTGATAGTAGAAACTCTTTCAGCAGTCTTAATCTTTGAGCAGTTGTAACTTTTGTACTAGCAGCATTAACTTCTAACACCAGCAGTAGTAACTTATGCACTAGCAGCATTAACTGTATACAAGCAGTAGTAACTATTTAGAATATTTTCTTCAATCTTCACCAGTAGTACTAACTTTACACTAGTAGTACTAACTTTGCATTAGCAGTACTAATATTTACTAGCAGTAGTAACTATGAACTAGCAGTACTAACTATATACTAGCAGCACTAACTACTTAGCATATTTTTCACTAATGTTAATGAACAGTGCTAACTTTATACTAGCAGCAGTAACACAAACCTTAACAGCAGTAGTAATCATGAAGTCTTTTAATCATGAAGTCTTTTAATCCCAACAAGTTCAGGACTCGGGCTTCAATTTATGACTCCTGCAACAACCAGTTCAAGACTCGTACCAAACCTTATTCCTCAACAACCTTGTAATCCACCAACCAGAAATGATAGGGATCATTTGTTCTAACCGATGTTTGATGAATACTTCAATCCTCCATCGAGTGCTAGTTCTCCAGTTTAAGTAGCTAATACACCAAAGGCTGTTGATATAGCTGATTCGCTTGTGTCAACTTCAATTGACCAAGATGCACCATCAATAAGTAACCCATCAACACAAGAATAAGAAAAATCTCTAATTATATCTCAAGGTTTTGAAGAATCCCCAAAAACACCACACTTTCATGATGATCCACTTTATGAAACTCTTCATGAAGACTCAACTTCTTAAGAATCGTCATCTGATGTGCGGCCATCCCACACTCCATTTGAACTTCTTGGTAAATGGACTAAGAATCATCCAATAGAAAATTTGATCAAAGATCCTTCTCGCTCAGTCTCCATCAAAAATCAACTTCAGACTGACACCATGTGGTGTTATTTTGATGCCTTTCTCACTTCAGTTGAACAGAATAATTATAAAGAAGCAATGCTCGAACCCTCCTGGATGGACGCAATACAAGAAGAAATGCATGAATTCGAGAGACTGCAAGTATGGGAATTAGTACCATGTCCAGATCTTGTAATGTTGATCAAACTGAAGTGGATCTTCAAAGTCAAGAAAGACGAATGTGGCGGTGTACTAAAAAACAAGGCTCGATTAGTTGCTAAAGGATACCGACAAGAGGAGGGAATAGACTTTGAGGAATCGTTTGCACATGTTTCCAGAATAGAAGTCATTCGTATCTTCATTGCTAATGCTGCCACCAAGAACATGACAATCTATCAGATGGATGTCAAAACGGCTTTCTTGAATGGTGAGCTACGCGAAGTGGTTTATGTTTCTCAACCGGAAGGATTCGTAGATCCAGACAAGCCAAATCATGTGTACAGGCTCGAAAAGGAACTCTATGGTCTTAAACAAGCTCCACACTCGTGGTATGATATGTTGTCCATTTTTCTACTATCACAAGAATTCTCTAAAGGTGCAGTCGATCCAACACTATTCACCAAAAAAGCATGACGCACCATCTTATTGGTATAAATTTATGTCGACGATATAATTTTTGCATCTACTATTCCTGTTATGTGTGATGAATTTGCTAAAATAATGACTTCTAAATTTAATATGTCAATGATGGGGCAAATGACTTTCTTTCTATGACTTCAGACTTCTCAAAGACCCAGAGGCATCTTTATTAACCAGTCCAATTATGCTCTTGAAATAATAAAGAAATATGGTATGCTATCTAGTGATCTCGTTGACACCCCTACGATGGACAAAAGTAAATTGGATAAAGATCTACAGGGGAAACTAGTCGATCCTACACATTACCATAGGATGATTGGTTTCTTAATGTATCTTACATCCAGCAGACCATACTTGTATTTGCAGTGTGCATGTGTGCCCGGTATCAGGCAAAGCCTACCAAAAAGCACCTACATGCAGTTAAGAGGATCTTTTGATACCTGAAAGGAACCATTGATATGGGTCTTTGGTATTCGAAAGATTCTTGCATTAATCTAATAGCATATGCAGATGCAGACCGCGCCAAGTGTCAAGATACTAGACAAAGCACATCCGAAAGTGCACAATTCTTGGGAGATAAACTTGTTAGGTGGTCTTCCAAAAAGAAAAAGAGCATTGCTATCTCCAGTACAAAGGCGGAATATATTGCTTTATCTGGGTGTTATGCTCAAATTTTATGGATGAGATCACAACTAACAGATTATGGGCTTAAATTCAACAAGATTCCTCTATACTGTGATAATATGAGTGCAATCATTTTATGCTGCAACAATGTTCAACACTCGAGATCCAAGCATATAGATGTGAGATACCACTTAATTAAGGAGCAAGTGGAGAATGGAGTAGTGGAACTCTACTTTGTCAGAATCGAATATCAACTTGCAGACATCTTCACAAAAGCTTTGCCACGAGAAAGATTCAATTTCTTAGTCGAAAAGCTGGGTATGAAAAGCATGTCTCCTGAAACGCTAAAGAGTCTGGCAGAGGATGAGGACGAGTAATGGTGGTAACTCGTGGTATATCCTGTATATCATATGTATATAAGAAAATATAAAAACCCAAAAAGATTTTTCATTTTTTATAATTTTTTTCAAAAAGAAAATATAAAAATATAAAACCAAAAAAGAAAATAGAAAATTAAAAAATCAGAAAATACAAAAATACAAAAATAGGTTTCTCATGACATGTCTTCTGAAAACTGATAACATTTACGGCCTTAGATTTGTCATTCAATAATGATACGAGGCTGTAAATGAAGTTCGAGCAGAATTTCAAAATGTTTTAGAACATACCAAATGGCTTCCTATTATTTCCGATAGCAACCCGGTCTTCATTTAAAGGCACGTATTTTGACAAAAATAAAACTTGACCTCACAATGGGAAATTATTGAATTACTTTATATTCATACAAAGGCTTGTGTTTACTTTGCAACACAATCCGTGCTTCCTTTATATAAATAAATGTACGTGTCTGTGCATTTATTTGTCAAAATAAGAGAAATCTTATTTTTTTAAGGTGTTGATTTTTTTTTCAAAAATAAACTTAATCATCTCAAAGTTTCCATCAAAAAATGATTTTTAAAGGCATTTGACCACTCAAACAATGTCTACGGCTCTTTAAATAGAAAACAGGACATTATTTGAAAGGGAGAAAATGTCAAATAATCTTCTTCAATAATAATCATGTGATAAAAAGGAAAAAGGTTCTTAAACAATAACGGATTAATATTTAAAGAGGAGTTAATTAAATTTAACTTATTTAGGCTTTATATGTTATGCCTTTAGGGACTTGGTAGCAAATCTTAAAGCTTAGCTTAGTTTAATAAAACTTTTAGGGACTATTTGTGCCAAAATGAAACTTGTATATGCCTTAGGAATGTTATTATATGAAAAATGGAGGGAGTATATACTTAAGGGGGGATTTATGTCAAAATCTCAAAGATTTCAAATAGAAACACCCCTTACCCGTTCCTTTCTCTCATCACAAACCAAACACACCTAAACTCTTTTCCCTCTCTTTGAAATCGTCCCTCTTAAGAACACCATCAATCCATACGTTTCAATCCATAAGGTAAACTAGAAAAGTGTTCATTGTATCCTTATCAACCTCTAAACAAAAGGAATTAACCAAAATCTCACTAATTAGACCGAAAACCCTAAATTATGATTTAGGGATCTTAAAATTTAAAAAGTGTTGTTTGTTAAATTGTTTTGGGGGTTTTGATCACTAAGGGGTATAGAACACGTGTGTGAAACAGTTTTAAATAAGGTTAACATATGAATGTGTTTTGGCTTGATTCGTTAGGTCGAAAATTAGGAAAAAGTGGGAAGAACATTAAAAAGTTCTTGGGTTTGTGTTTATTTGAGTTATAATGTTCCTTTGTGGGTGATAGAGTGTGCTAAAACAAGATTAAACACCAAAACTTGATATACTTGGGTTTTAAGAGCTCATACGGGTCGAAAATTGCAAAAGTTAAGATTTTTGTGGTTAATTTGTGTTAAAATTGGTTCATATGTTGTTTATGGTTTCTAAAGCTCATGTTAAGAATGATTTAGATGCTTAAAGGTGATGTGTGTGTTTGCCTAAAACTTTGCCTTGGCAAAGTATACATGTAACATACTTGGGCAAATTATACTGTGAATAAAGGGCGAACTATACCAAGGTTTATGCTAGGCGAAGTATACACTACGCCTAGGAAAACTATACCTGTATAATGCTAGGCGAAGTATACTAAAAGGCTTAGGAGAATTATACATCAGTTGTACTGGGCGAACTATACATACTTCTAGAACTGGGCAAATTATACATGTGTCTACAATAGGCGAATTATACACAATACAAGGGCGAATTATACATCTTCTATAGGCAAATTATATTCTAAGTCTTAATAACTAGGCGAATTATACATAAAATTAAATCTAAGTGACTTATTCCTTTAGATTTTCGCTAAGTGAGAGATTTAGGGTAATTTTTCCTTAGAAATCAATCTAGTTGCTTAGTTGGCTATATTTGTCCTATAGTTAGTTTGTTAACATTCCATGTTATCTGTCTGATTGTTGTTAATTTTCTTGTGCTATAATTCAATGCCTAATTGTGTATGCCTAATCCATAGTTAGAATTCACAACTTGCATCTTAAATCAATCTTCATGAACCAAATTGTCACTCAGTAAAATACATATATGTTTGTGTGTATATAAATTATATTTGACAAATCTTAGCAGAACCATGACTACTACTGCCGCTCAACAAGTTGCTCTTGACAATGCATTGGTACCACTTGAGAAACGAGTCAAGATTGGCAAATGCAACATGAGAATCAATCCTGCAAAGACTTAAAAGGAACCCACGTATCAAGTTGTTTTGGATTCTCTTGCACTTACTACCCGTTATCCTGCTTTCCTCATCACTGCAGATGTTCTAGAGATTTATATGCATCAGATTTGGTTCACCATCGACAAGAAATATCCAACTGCTTACCGTTTCAAGATTGATAACAAAAGGTACATAATTGCTATAGAAGTGTTCAGAGAGATCTTCTAGATATGCCTTAAACTTTCGAATCAAGAATTTGATGGGTTTCCCTCAGATGGAGAAATTATCTCCTTCATCAAAGAACTTGGACACAAAGGAGACGTTAAATCTATCATTAAATTGGTTGTTGATCAGATGTACCAACCATGGAGAACCTTTGCTTCAATCATCAACAAGTGTATATCTGGGAAAATAACAGGTCTTGACATGCTGTGACTTTTAAGAGCTCAAATTCTATGAGCGATGTTCTATAAGAAGAATGTTAATTTTGTCGAACTACTCTGGGAAGACTTCACATTCCAAATAGACAACAGAGACCATAAGAAACAAGAAAAGATGTATTATCCCCGATTCACAAAGGCTATCATTCATTACTTCATCACCAAAGATAAGTCAATTTCCATGAGGAACATAATGTTTATGCACACTACAGAGGATGACAGCATTTTGATTCCCATTAGATTTGTCTCCAAAGCTGATGACTATCAAGTGTATGGAGCACTACTTCCTGAAGTAATGACTAATCAGAAGATGCGAGGCTCTCCTGCCTACAAGACTTATCTTGCATTTGCCACTAGTGCAACATCTCCCAAGAAAGCAAGGAAATACAAGAAACCTGCTTCTCCTTCAAGGAAGAGAACATTTGTCACCGTGGAAGAGGAAGAGCCTGAACCTGCTAAGAAAGTTGTACCCTCCAAGAAGCCGTCTAGAAAATAGTCTACTGGTGTATAAATCCGAGACACTCCTGGTATGTTTGTGTCAAAGAATAAGGCTCAAGCAACAACTGATAGAAGCAAATGAATTCATTTGTTGTCTGAAGTTGTCTTACTTGAGGAGGCTCAAGTGAAGAAAGCTCTTAAGAGAAGCCGACAGGAAACAACTATCCATCAAGAAGGTGGCTCAGGTGATGGAACTGGTTCTAAACTAGGGTTCCTGATGAGCCAAAAGGCAAGTTTATTGACACAGATAAAGGAACTGGTTTAAAACTAGGGGTTCCCTATATGTCTAAAACTGATTCTTCTAAAAGCGAGAACGAATCTTAGGGTGACAGTGGTGATGAAGCCAATGTATAAGGTGATGATGAAGACGTTCAAGATAGTGATGATTAACCTTAACAAGCTGATGACGAAAGAACTGATTCTGAGAATCAAGAGAGTAATGATGATGATGATGATGAGTCTGATGATGAGTTTGTACATACTCCTCCAAACAATGTACCAACTGATGATGAAACGAATGATGAATCCAATGATGTTAATGAAGAAGAGTATGATAGAATTGATAAAGAGTTGTATGGCGATGTCAATGTTAGATTGACATATGCTAAGCAAGATGATAAAGGCGAAGAGGATGCAGATATGACAGATGTTGCACATGTATAGGTAAAGCAAACACAAAAACAAACCACGGGTGTATAGGAAGAAAGTGGTCCAGAAATGGCAAGTGTTCAAGGTCAGTATGTGGTACAAGCAACAAAAACTGCTACTCCTGCCATACAGAATGCTACTACCAAAATACCTCCATTTAGTTCAAGTCACTCTGTTTCATCCAACTATACTAGTGCATTCCTCAACCTTAAGAATCTTCAGTCTACTGAAGCGGAATTGGTTTATATGATGAACATTAATGTTCAACATGAAGTTCTACATACTTCACCACTTCTCACCATCCCTGTTTCTGTAATCCCTAAACACACTATTTTCAATCCATCTGAACTAGTCACAACTGCTCTAGCAACAACCATTACTTCCCTTCTTTCTTTACTCTTTTCTACTCTTCCACAATCAATACCAATCCCAACACCAACAAACACATAAGTTACAACCTCAACTCCTTCAGTTCTAGAATCTAAAACCCTCAATGTTATCCATCTTAGACTATCAGACTTAGAAAAAGAAGTCAAAGAGCTTAAGAATGTTGATCACTCTTTAGCACTCCTTTCAAAAAATCAAATCTAAAATCCTAAATGCCGTCAAAGAGTACCTTGGAACAAGTCTTGATGATGCTCTTTATAAGGTACTCAAGAAACACGATGCTGATATCATTAAGGAATTCTCAGTTCCTACAGCAATTGTAGAGAGGCTCACTCAGCAATATCTACCTTAGCAAAGCACTGAGAAAAGTACTGAAGACATCCAAAAAATCAAGATGGAGCATGCCAGCAAACAGGAAGTGCCTAAGTTCATAATTACCTCATTTGATACCGCTACACTTGAAAATTTTAATCAGAAAACTACCTTGTTTAATACAATGACTAAATCCAAGTCATTCAACAAAAGTCCTAAACACAGAGCTCTATATCATGCTCTCATAGATTCAATTCTTGAGGATTAAGATGTTATGGATTAAGGTGTTGTTGATAAATTGAAGAAAAGGAAACCAGATGACGCTGATAAAGATGAAGGCCCTTCTGCTGGATCAAACCGAGGGTTAAAGAGACAAAGGACAAGCAAAGGAACTAAAACCTCTAAGAAGATGCCAACTTCAAAGGACTCTTCTAAAGGAAAATCTCCATCCTCTTCTTTAAAGTCTTCTAAATCTGGCAAGTCTGCAAAAGATCAAGTTGAAAAACCAATCTTTGTGCAAGACTATGATTATGCTAAACATGATGATGTTGAGTTTGACAATACTGATATGCCAATGGATCAGGGAAAATACTTGGTCAAAACTGATGAACAACCCAACGATGAGGATGTTCCTAAATATGACTGGTACAAGAAGTCTAGAAGTGACACCTCTCCTGATTCTGAATGGAATGAAGGCAAATTATTTGATGACGGGCTAGAACAAAGTTGGCTAAATGATATGGCCAAAGCTACATAACCTACTCTCACCTTTGATGAGCTGATGCACACTCCAATCGACTTCTCTGCCTTTGCAATGAACTGTCTCAAGATCGACAATCTAACAAAAGAACATCTTGTAGGACCAGTTTACAATCTGCTGAAAGGAACGTGCAAAAGTTATGTGGAGTTAGACTACACTATGGAAGAATGATATCGTGCTTTGTCTGAACAACTTGACTGGAACAATCCCGAGGGTCATCGTTGTCCCTATGATCTTACCAAACCTCTACTTGTGCAAATAGCATCTCAAGGTCATCAAATTGTCCCATCCGACTTCTTCTTTAACAATGACTTGGAATATTTAAGAGGAGGAATGAATGACAAGAAATACATAGCCTCAAGGACAAAGTCTAAAGCTGCAAGGTATGAGTTACATGGCATTGAAGACATGGTTCCTAACCTATGGAGTTCAGTAAAGGTTGTTTATGACAGATATGCTCTTTTGGGAATTTCTCACTGGCGAACCAAACGTCAGAATTTCCATGGTTATACAACCAAAATGGTGTCCAAGCACAATGTTTATTCGACCAAGAGTATTCTGAGCGCTATTAGTGTCAAGGTGAACGAGTGGTATGGGTATGGTCACTTGGAGGAAATTATTGTTAAAAGAGCAGATCAACAGCTGTACACTTTCAAGGAAGGTGATTTCAAGATACTATATCTAAACAACATTGAAGACATGCTACTTCTCATTGTTCAAAACAAACTTAACAACCTCGATGGAAATGTCGTAGTTCACTTGGCAGCGAGCTTTCGTATGTTTACAAGAAGGACTGTTATTTAGGAAAGGGTTGAAGACCTTCAACTAGGGGTAGAAAGTTACCAGAAGAAGCTTAACCTCACCAAGCCAAGAACTCGAGATGTAGATATGTCCTACTGACTAATGTATATTTAACAACCCGAGTTTCACGGCGCGTATGACAATCACGAATCCGACGTCATAATCATTATTTTATAAATTCGTGTGAACGAACGTCGACATTTAAAATTTTATTTGTCGTGAATAATTATTTTCGTATTTTATTACGAACGAAATTTGGAAACTTTTATTTTTGTCATTTCGCGAGTCAACGTTTGACCGTGCGACCGTTAAGCATTTTGAGTATCGTAGAAATTTCGATGCGCTTCGTTATTATTTCTATAATGATAATTTGTATTTTATCGTCCTCGTTCCGAGTTAGCCGAAACCGAGTCAAAACTTTATTTTGACGTGAGTCAACATTTTATTAAATAATCTAAATCAAATTAAGTGTGACGGAAATAAATTTAGTCACGGAAGTATAATCCCGAGCCATGATGGCCGGTTATATGTTAAGGTAAAAGGTTATGTGTCAAAAATCAAATAAGGAAAAGAAGGAAGGACTTGTTTTGCCAAATGACCAAACTAAGGCAAGTATAAATGCAAAATTTACTTACTAGTTTTCTCATAAAATACACACTAAAAAATTTCATCTCCTCTCCCCTCCTCCCATAACCGGCCAACTACCACCATCGGAAACCGCCGTCGGTCGCCGGAAAAATTACATGCAATCCGATCAAGTTATATTTTCTTAATCCTCTCGTCATTTCCTACGTTTTCCACCAAAAATTTATAACATGCAATGAGTATTTTTTGAGTTAGAGTTCGAGTTAGTTTCAAACATTTTCGGGTTAAAGAGGTGTTTAAAATGGTTAGATTAATGATACGATCAAGTGGGTTAGCTTGGAAATGGTTTGGGTTTGTGTTCATGTTTATGTCCGAGAGTCCGAGACCACAAGGAGGCCGAAACCAACACCTTGTGTGTTGTTGTAAGTATCCTAGTTATGTTTATTTCATTGTTTCGTTCTTAATTTGATTTCGTATATTATATGTGATGAGGTCCGACACTTGCATTGGTTAGAATAGATTGTGAATGGGTTGATTAGTTGACAGAGATAGTTTAGCTAGGCGTATTTTGATGTTGTTGTGAGGTGAAAATGAAGTTTCGATAAGTTTTGAAAATGGTAAATTCGAGCAGTAGGTTTGGCACGGAAAACGAGGTTTGAAAATTTATAAAAACTGGTTTTTGATGTTGAAATATGATAGAGTTCGTCCTAATGTAGGTTTCGGTAATTCAAACGTCTCGTAACTCCTAATAACGAAGAAGTTACAGCGAAAACAAGATTTGAAAACTTAAAAGTGTTTCCAACAGTTATGGTAAAATATTAGTTGCTGACAAGAATTTAAACGCTCGTTTTAAGCACTTTCGAGTCCGTTTCGGCCTTCCGGCGAAACACGAAAGTTGCTCGGAATGATGTATTACTTTTTCGCGAGGCTTGCTATTTTTAAAATCGAGTAATAACGGGTCAAAACCTAAGGTCAAATTCTGCATTTTTATTAGAAATATCATAGTTCATGTTGAAACTTGCAGGGGCATTTTGGTCATTTTCTGTCGAGTTTCGGGTCTCGGCTAAAACTAAAAAGTTGTCCGGAATGTCGTTTTGCATAAAATCTCTTTAGAGTCCGAGTCGTCAAAATATGATATAACGGCTCGTTTTGAGCGGGTCAGATCTAGTAATATATATACTTAAAGTCAAAGTTAAATAAAGTCCAATGTTGACTTTTAAAAGTCCAACGTTGACTTTTAAAAGTCAACGGGTTAATACAAGACTTATTGAATGTTTATAAAAATAATAAACTCTATTATTTTTACGAGTATAACAATTTAGACTTAACGAGTTTTATGAACGGATATAATTCTAAAAATAGTAACTTTTGTAATATACGGGACATAATCTCGATATGGGTAATTAATAACCAAATTGAAAGATTCGACGAGATAAATAAATATTATTATAAATATAATTGGATAACGGGACTTACTAAAAAAATGATAACTTTCTAAAAATAGTAACTTTCCAAAAATAGAAACTTTCCAAAATTAAAAAGTTTTCGATTAAGTAATGTGTAATATAAATGAAAGAATAATCGTAACTCAGTTATGTGGGGTTTAGGATCTAGAACGCGCAAGTGGATTTCTCATCACATGTGTATGTATACTTATATTATTTTAATAGTTGCGATGTACACACTATTCGATCGCACTTTATTATATAGTAATCGAGCGACATAAATTATAGGTCGCGGTTGAGCTCGTCGCCAAGTAGTTCGTGATTGTTTCGGTTATTTGATCTCCGGCTTCGATTAAGGTGAGTTCATAGCCTCGATTTTAAGTGTTTTAAATGTTTTTTAAACCCGCGAGGGGGATACTTGCTTGTTTTGAAAATGAGAACGCAATGTGTTTTGATACTAAATATGATTTCATGCACTATTGAGTATATGCCTTTTACTATGTGACCGTTAATTGCCTTGTTGATGGTGAACGCTAATGCATTAAATAGATCTATTGGGTTTGACAACCCTGTCCGGGGTATGAATCCGAAGGTGAGCACCCTATAACGGACATTTTGTGGTTAGTATTAGGGGAAGTGGCATACTTCCCGGTCATGATTTCGTCCTACGGGATGAATGTGTTAAGTGTCGGTACACGGGCTCATTTAGTTGGAAATTAATATTTTTATAACTTGTCTTACGAGCAATGTTATATGTTTTGTTGAACCAAATATACGTTCTAACTGTTATTTGCAAACTCTATGAATTCACTCAACGTTTTGTTGACGTTTTTAAGCATGTATCTCGGGTTTAGGTATTGAAGATGGCTTGGATGGGACGGAACGCGGATATCAAGGACGGTGACTCGGTGAACTTGTGTCAATAAATGATAGAAATATTTTAAAAATGAAGTCGTAATGTGACTTGTATAAATAAATTTTCTACGATAGTTATGGGACCTTTGTACTCTGATTTTTTTCAAACGAAATAAATGAAATTTATTTAACAAACATCTCTTTTATGGTTGCTTGTTATGACTTGTGTGATTGTATCGTGAAGTAGCACCCCAAATGTTGTATTTCGCTGCGTATCGTATTTTAGGGGTGTTACAGTATACCACTCTTTCAGACCCTCAAGGTGTGATCTATGGAGACAGGCTAAAACGAAAGAGATTCATGTGTGCTGACGAGCTTCACAAGTTTAGTGACGGCACTCTCATTTCAGTTCGTGACACTCTCGCTCAAATGCTTCACGAGTTACACTTAGGGTATAACAAAGCCATAAGGAGGAGGCAATAGACCAGATTGAATCATCAAAGGACCCGCATCATGATCAAAGCCAACAATCAAAAGATGCTGAATAGAAGAATCATGAAGAGCCTGGAAAAGTTCATTGGTGGTAGAGAATACGGGGAAGACCTTCGACTGCTTCAGCGGACAATATGACTTTGTCATATATTGTTCTACTCTTTAAAGTTCATTCTCTCATATTTATAAATCTTGTGAATATATAAATAAGTAGTGTAAGATTAAAAATAGGCATATATAGTGTTTGAGTACGAATTTTCAAGAATTTCTTAGTAAATTCAAAAAAATTCAAATTAACGTACTCAAACACCATATAATACCCTCAGAAATTTAGGGGGAGCAATAAATGTTCCCAATAAGGCTTATTATATATAATCAGAACATTTTTCTCCCCAAAATAATTTTTATACATATTTGAATCAATTGATATCCAAAATATCAAGAGATTTAATATTTTTGATAAGAGGAGAAAACGATTAAAATATATATAACTTGTAAAATGTGATCTAAATGCCTCTAGTGCAGCTTCTTCCTCGTATGTGCAAAACATTTTTGAATACCGATGCACATATGCAGGGGGAGCAATTTTGAAAAGAAAAACCATCGAGGTACTAAATGTTTTGATTTATATCACAAAGTACCTTGATCGATGTTTTCAAATGGTTTTACGGCTGAGAACAATACCAAAAGACCGACCATGTATTTAATTAATTAGAATTACAATGTGGTTAGGCATAGGTGTTCGTTCCCACGATCAAGCCTAAACCGGAGGGATCTACCCAGGGACATTCCATTAGATAAAAAAGAAGTCCTTAGGTATGATAAAATGGAGAAAAAGTGAGAAAAGGGATAAATGCGGACTAAGATAGAGCTAGCACTGGAACAAACCCAACAAGGTGTTAGTAATGAAGTCTTGGTAAGCATTGAAGGAGTTGAAGAATAAAAAAGAAAAGTTAAGATAAAAGGTGAAAAGAAAGAAGCCCTCCTCACATTTAGGAAGAAATCGGGTCAATACATATGTTATAAGAAACACTAAGCTGTTATTTGGTATTGAAGATAGTCATCATGGACCCAGTGATGCGATGCACAACCCTCCCTAGCCACTCAAGGTCTCTCAAAAGACTCTTGTTTCATTTCTCACGAAGATAAAAAACATTTCTATCGACTTTCTCACTCCGAGTTAGTTGGTATTGAAAAGGTGGCAGTCTGCTCCAGCCTTCGATTACTAAAACTAAAAGTGAACTATCGAGTCTAGAGCCTAAAGAGATCATCCATAATCTCAATAGGACACAATTCTGTTATATTTATTGCTCTCACACTGTGAAAACAAGTAATGTCTTAAGAGTCCTATGCATTATCCTTGTGATATTGCCAAAACATCAAAGTGATACATAAGTATTCACAATGACGATGGAAATCCTTCCAGAGCCAACATCAAACAAGCTCAGCGGTAGGTGACTTGTGAGATCCTATATGGATCAAACTTGTGACATTGGATATCGATTCGGTCCAGACTATGAATTGATGATTGATGAATTTTAAAATGCATAAAACTCTCGATGTGTCGCAAAATCACTTTAGCAAGTGACACGTCGATTGATTTTCAAATCAATTTTTGATTCAATCGGTGAGACTTTGTCTTACTGGTTCACTCATACCGTGTTGTCTGCTTTGAGATGCTCCGGTAATGAGAACGGCTAGTGCAGCTGTGAAACCCTGTCAAGGAGATTCTTCGGAATTCTACCTGATCATAGGCAGTATTTATACTGATTAACGGGAAACCGTGGTTATTGCAACCGTATTCGATGAAGTGACAAAGACACTTTCGTCCATATATGTTGTTTATCACTAACCCATTCATGCAGGTAATCCTGATGGTGGATGCAGCCGGTTCAAGGCAATTCAATATTTTTAGCCACATGCTCATACTCAGCCAACATATGTAAAGACATTATGAAAGCTCAAGTACATGTTTTAAGACTTCTGCTACTCTGATACCGCACGTCCTTTTTGAAGCGACGAAGTGTTAAAGTTAAAGAACTTTAAGAAAGATGCTCTATTCAAGCTTTCAAGTTAAAGATCAAGAAAAGTATGAGCATGTCGGTCCGAAAGTCACAAGTACACAAGATGGCAAAAGATCACAAAATGATGATAAGAGATTGTATTTGGCTGATGATCTCAAAGAAGCTCAAAATCACATGCAAGTCAAGCTTAAAGGAACAAGCTCAAGCCTAAAGTTTAAAGATCACTACGCATATCACAAGTTGAAAGATAAAGATTCAAGACCACTAGCAAAGACTGAAGACATTCGCAGAATGTATAGCTTAAGATTTTTGTAAACGGATGTGACCTCCCTTAGGGGGAGATTGTTAGGAATCGAGAAAAGACTCGGTCACACCTAATATATGTAGCTCGTAGGTCTTAGATAGTTTTTGGAACCTTAGTAAGGTAGAATGGGTCAAATCCCATAGAAAGCCCACTAAGCTCATATGAGCCGCAACACCATAGTGGTATAAGTACCCTCTCTATATCTTAGAGAGGTTTGTTGGTTTCATTTCACACACATATTCTAATCTAATATTACTCTCTTCATTTATCTCTCTAGAAACCTTCCATCCATTTCTCTCTCTAAATTCTCTATTGATTAATTAAGTAGTTAGATAACATATATATATATATATATATATATATATATATATATTCTACATTTCATTTCATTATTTTTACGTAAACTAGTAACTTGCATATTTTGTACATGCATGTAATGTATATATCACTTTCTCTTACTAGAAAATACCTCCTTCCTTCCACTTTCTCTCTCTAGTTCTTGTTGTTAAAGATTACTCATATTCTACAGGATACAATTTTTGTAAATTTTTAAAAGGATAACTTAAGGACTAAGTATGATTCATGGGGATATATTTAACTGACATCAAATAACTTCTATTTTATAGCATCATTTATCCTATGTATTTAACCCATTTTATATAATTATTGGAAAGAATTGTTACTTAATCGTTTGTATTTGAGAATTATAGTAATTATGAAGTACTTAGTGAATATTAGCAAAAGGCGCGCAATCTGGAGCTTAAACGATGATATTTTGAAGATTACTATTCTGAAGACCAATACGCCATATCCATCAAGAAGATACGGCGTATTCGTGCCAGCACTCACCAAAGACCACTAAGGAAACTTAATTAATACACTGTATCTAGAGAAGACCAATATGCCGTATTGGAAATATGGAATGAATATATAATTCTGGAAGATATAAAATGTGGTCCCTACTCTAAGAAACTCCAATACGCCGTATCCAACCCATTGGATACGTCGTATCGAACCGACTTCCAGACTCTATAAATACAAAACTCAAAAACGAGTTTTAAGTGTGCTAAATCATATTCTCGATACCTAAACCACAAAAGTTAATTTTCAGAGGAGAAAAAGAGCAGAAGAGGTCTTGCAACGCATTTCAATCCATACAAGACAACGTGTAATTTATTATACTTTTGTAATCGTTCAGTTTTTGGTATCATTCGTTAACTCGGTTAGTTTACCTTGGCTAAAACAATTACTCTTGTATTAATTATGATGTCTGAAGGCTAATACCTTTAGGTATTAGCCATTATTATGAAGATCTGAATGTTTGGTTTTGTTTATATCTCGATTGCTTAATTTATCGTTGCATGCTTGTTTATGTTTATCAATTCATACTTTGTATACTGCTTTTGATAATGCGAACTACATTCAACTGGAAACTAGTGATATGGACCAAGTCATCTATATGTTATGAAGATAGCTCTCCTTATAGTAATTTATAAATCAAGAATAATAGGAATCAACAAATATGTCTTTCTAAATCTTGTAGCGAGCGAATTACGCTTCGGCTTAAACTAGTTAATTGATAGTTGCCTAGGTTTTAATTAAAACATGTTGACTAGATAGGAGAAATCTAGATAATTCAACAAATATTGTTCTGAATCCAAAGGATAGTTGGCAAGTAGAATAACTAAGTATAAAATTACCATTAAGCGGTAAGTGTGTAAAGTCTCTATGAGCTAGGGTTTAACAAGATCACCATTGTTTTAATCCCTAAGATAGATTATAATCAAGTAATAAGGATGCTTTATGCGGATACTTTAATTGTGACAGAAACGTATCTAGATATTAGGATTAAGTCCCGCCTAAGTCTAAGAATGATATGCCTCTTCGAGATAAGTAATCATTGCACTGAATAAACAAATCAACATTCTAATCTGGATAATGATTGCTTAATACAGTTTCTATCATAAGGCCTCGTTCTCTTCTTAATCTCTGTTAAATTTGCTTGTGTGGGTTAAAGAGTCTTGAATTGATTGTAGTCACCAACCAAACCTGTGCCAGTCTCTCAGGCTGAAACCCCCCTTCTTTTACCTGTTAGAATAAGGATTAGAACTAACATAGGATTAGCATAGGTTTGACTTAGATTAGTATTAACTTAGATTAGATATACCAAAATATAAATAAAATGAGAGATTTAACCTCACTTCAAGTGTTTGACACCCTACTTACCATGAATCTACCACCGATCGGGTACACTGCCCGTTAAAGTGTTGTTTTTTGTTAAGCCGGCAAAATATAAATTTAAAACTTTCATCATAAAAATTAAAACCTACGACAACGACACATCATGTGTGCATGCTAGGTCAATTGAGGAGAAGACTGGTGATTCGTTGTATCAACAACCTTGGTGGCAAACAGCTACCTATAGACTGGAGAAACAACATTGGTTGGAGATTGAAGTACTCCATCAACCATGGGTTGGAACAAATGATCCCAATCATCTTTATTTGGTGGATTACAAGGTTGTTGAGGAATAGGGTTTGGAACGAGTCCTGAACTGGATGTTGCAGGAGTCATACATTAAAGTCCGGGTCCTGAACTGAATTATTCAGAAGCCAAACGTCACTTGAATTATTTCATACTTTTCTGGGTTCTCCTGTTATAGATTCTGAAAGCTTTCTTTGCTGGCGTGTAACCAACAAAAATACCAGTATCGGCCTTTGCATTAAGTTTACCCAAATCCTCACTGTCATTGGTCAGATAATAGAGTGAACCAAAGACATAAAGAAACGATAAATTCGGCTTCTTGTCATGCATCAGCTCATAAGGAGTTTTGTTGTAGCAAAGACTGATCAAGGAACGGTTTTGGGTATAACAAGTTGTGTTGATTGCTTCGGCCCATAGAAACAGAGGAGCTTTTGAAAATATCAACATTGTGCCAGCAGCTTCCACAAGATTTCGGTTTCGCCTTTCGACAACGTCGTTCTGTTGAGGAGTGCGAGCAACAGAAGTTTGATGCGAAATGCCGACATTTTCATAGAAATCACAAAGAGTCTGATTGACAAATTCCGTTCCATTATCTGTTCGAACATTACGGACTGTGGCATTCAAACGAACTTGAATATTTTTGATGCACTTGATGATAGCGTCAGGAGCTTCATCCTTTGATCTTAAAAATCTAACCCAAGTAAATCGTGAGTAATGGTTTACAATCACCAAGATATACTTTTTCCCGTTAATACTCTCCACACGCATCGGGCCACACAAATCCTATTAGAAGATAAGTTTCTCATGAGATTAGTTGTCATCAGCATTGGGTTGATGAGAGGATTTCTTGATATCTCCTAATGCACATGCTGAACACAGATGATCTTTCTGAAATTTTTGTTTTGGAATGCCTCATTCAAGACCGTCTTTAGCTAGTTTGTTAATAGTACCAAAGTTGAGATGCAACAGCCGACGGTGCCATTACCAGCTCTTAGTCTTTGACACTTTTGAGAGAAGATAGATCGAAGACGTCTTTAGCATGTCATCAAGAGAAATTGTATACAAATTTGTATCTCTGGATCATAAAAGTAGATCAACGCCCTTTAAATTCTGAATAAAGCAAGTGTTTTTCAGGAAAGCAACTTCCAGATCCGCATCGCAAAATTGTCCAACAGAAAACAAGTTATGTCCAAGCCTCACAACATAGTACACCCTTGAGATAATTACGTTCCCTAGCTGATAATCACCATACCCTAGTATCTTTGCAACTTGGTCGTTTCCAAATCGAACAGTTCCCATAAATTTACTAACGAAGTTCATTAGCTGAGAGTGGTTCCCTGTCATATGTTTTGAACATCCAGAGTCCAGATACCAGAGAAAAATATGGACAACCTGTCATTGACAAGAGAAGAAGAAGATCGAACATCTATAGCATTGGATCCCCATAAATGATTGGGTTTCGAGTTGTTAGCAATCTTAGATTATACAATCTTAGCCTTTTTACTAGAACCTACTAATTTTATTTGTTTGGGTCTCCTACTATAGACTTTAATCTCTGGTATTGGTGTTTCAACTAACTTAGAAGTGGTTTCCTTCAGATGCACTATTTTCTTGGGAGTGATCATAGTTAAAGGGCACGAGTTTCACACTATAGTGAAAAGTCTTCCTGTTGGTTTCCACTTAAGTTCTACATCAGTGAACACTTTACTAGTAGGTTTCCAAATATTATGCACTTGGCTTTTCTTTGACTTAGATTTAGATTTAGCATGCATATTTACATCATTCACAAAATCAAGGAAACACACATCATGATTTGCATCAAACATACATTGCTTACATTTAACAAAAATTAACTAAGAATTCGCATTTAACATAGTAGGCTTAACCATGTCATCATAAATAGGTTCTTTGAACACGCTACTTCTTTTATTCACTTTCTAGTTGAGCTTTACTTTATTCTTCCTGTTTGCTACTTATTTTTTTTGCGAGATCCTATCATTCTTTTTATTGTTTGTAGGCTGTGATCTGCAAGTGCTAGTAGAACACTTCAATCCTGTAGATGACAACACAGGTGTGTTAGAATTAGGTGTTTTATATGACTCTACATGTTTAATGTTGCTTGAGGATGTGAGAGGTTTAAAACCAAAATTCTTGATTTTTGTTCCATAGTTTACCTAGCAATCATTTCTCACGTAGTCTTAAAGTAAAGCATTAGGGCATGTGTCTCGAACATAAATAAGTAACTCCTGAATTCGTTTAGCATGCTTATAGGCAAACTCTAACGCATTATCTAACTGTTGTTTTGCTTTAGCTTGTTCGACTATTCCCTGAAGTATGTCAGCTTGTTCTTGAATGTGCTTAAGATAGTCTATGTGAGCTTCCCTATTATTCGATAACCTAGGAGCTAAAGGTTCTAAGTCTATCTTGAACATACCTGGAGCAATAGTAGTGGCAATTGGATTATGTGCAAAATTTTCACTGTTTCTTATCCCTTTTTATTTGAGTTAAATCGGTATTTAATAAAGTAATCACAAAAACCTTGTCTTGAATTTGTCGTTTTAAATCCGCATTTTACATAGACTTAGAGTTCAACTGACCAATCAAAGAGTCATCGTGTTCCTTAGAGAGAGCACGTGTCTTTTTAATTGAGTCAAATTGATCTTTGTAAGTCTTTTTCAAATGCTCAATTTCTTTATGTAAACACTCATTTTCAGAAAGTAATTTTGCCACACTATGCTCCAATTCAATGTTTATGGTCTCAATTTCATCCATTTCATGTTTGACTTTCTCTTCCTTGTCATTTTCTCTCATAGATTTGATATGTTCCATCAACTTACAAATTGTAGTGTCTTTAGCTTGTAGCTAAGCTTTCAAATCATTATTTTCAAAATATTCTGGAATTTCAAGAGCATTTTGATTATTAGTGAATGATTCCTTTTGAAAAATTTCTTGATTTAGTTGCATTGTTAACTCAAGATAAATGAAATGTTTTTCAAGTTGTGAATAACTTTTTGAAAGATCATTATACGCATTTTGTTTGTTCAAAAGCTTGGCTTCAAGATCCAAACACTTCACACAAGATTCACTACTTTGCATTTCTACATTCACATCATCAAAAACAGCAGGAGAATTCAACACACATATCATAACATCTTAAGACGTGATTTTTTGTAAGAGTCGATCATTTTTAAGAAATATTCTTTCTTTTGAATTTCAAAACACTGTTTATCTACAAAATATTGTTGAACAGTAGCTTCCATCTGGTTAAAAACTGTGTGTACTTCCGTTAACTCATTTAAAAGATCTTTATAAAAAACATTGAATATGTCTTTTAAGGTCTTTAAAAATAGAATATTCATTAGAAAAAACAGTTTTTGTATGTTCCAAGACCCCCATTCCCTTTCTGATTAGGAAAAACATCAGTGAAATCTATTTTTCACACACGCGTCAAATTGGCCAAGATGGTATTTAAGATTTTTAAGGCTTGTATTGACTCAGCTTACCTTAGTTGGAAAGATTAGCCATCAGAACCACCTTTGCAATAGAGACATCATCAGAGTCAGAATCATAAGCATCAAGATCCTCAATCTAGAAAGCAACAATGTTTGGAATGATTGTCTGAGCAGCTTGACCGTGTGGAATGCATGGATCTGCAAGAATTGCTAGTTGCTCTTCATCCAAAATTTGTCCATCTTCATGTGCTTCAGCCAACATTGCCTTTTCCTTAAACCATGCAGCATTCCTAGGCCTCTTTGGCTGAGTGCATTGCCTAGCCATGTGACCTTCACCTTGACAATTATAACACTTAACCACCTTAGCCTACCCTCTTGTATTATTTCCCCCTGAACTAGTAGCATTACCCTTATAACTACTACCAACATAACTTTGTCCTTGCTCCCTGGACTTTTGGACTGAAAACCCAGCTTCATGAAATGAGGCATGGTTTCAATGGATTAGGAAGTGTCTAAGTTTGATTGTTGATAAAGGGACCTTGAAGAGCTAGCAACTGTTAAAAAGAGTCATTTCCAAGTTTAGACCCTATCAAATAGGTTCAATCTCCTTGATCAAACACAGGAACAAGCACGACCTAGTCCATTTGGGGGGACTCAGTCAATGGTTGTGTTGAAGGTTGAGGTGAATTGTAAGCAATTTGTGGAAGAGATGAGGTTTGATAAATCATTTGAGACTGACATGGATGTGATGGTGGAACGGATGAATGATTGATTTGTGTTTTAGATGGATGAGTAGGTAGATACATTGGTAAGTAAGATTGAGGAGAGTAAACTTGTGGAATCATGTTGTTTGTTTGTTGAGGAACGTGTGTAGGATTGTATTAAGAGTGATAGTTGGTAAGTTGAGGACGTGTTGATAGAAGTTAGCAACAAAATGCAAGAGATCTTGTAGCGTCACGCATCAAGCGAGTTTCATTTGCATGTACCTCATGTTGTTCAAGGTATGAATACAATTGATCATAGTTTGTTGTATGCAAATCTCTTGCCAACTTCACATTCATCACAAACTTACTCCATTCTGGTGGAAGACTGTTCAAAAAATTTGTATTCACTTGGACTGCTCTCATTGACATATTGATAACATTCATGTTGTTGATGAGTTGAGCCAATCTCTAGTAGTACTGATATAGTGTTTCACCCTTCACAAAAGAAACTTATCGAAACGTCGTCTAACAATTTACAAAAATTCCTTTTCTTGTAATTGGGAAATTTTGTTCCTTACATATAAAGCTTAACTCTGCCCAAATCTCTTTTGCAACTTTATGATGGATTGTTCAATAGCATAGAACATCCCATGGAAACCTTGGAAGAACGATATAGGTATCTTTGCAATTCGCAATCAGCTTGATGTTTTCAAAAGCTTTAAATTTATAAAGAATGGAAATACCGAGTTTTTATATAGTGAAACACACCGGGTAAAAGTATAAACCCACGTATGTAGTATATTTTTAGTAGACCAGTCATCGCAGGGATTTGAGTAGTGTTTAAGAATAATCATAAAGAGAATAAAAACTTTAATTAGAAAATAACTTTTTGTTTTTACCAATGAATAAATAAAGATGACTACCCGGATAGTTGGAAATAATTTATAAGTATTGGAAATGATTAGACCTCGAAGGTGGAACCTTAATTTATAAAAAGGATTTCTCGTCAGAAAACGTTTTCACAAATTAACTTAATTAACTCAAGACTTATATTTAGTTAACTAGACCTGAAGTGTCACTCAATAATCCAGTAACAAGTATTATTCAAAGCTTATTTGTTTATCAATTTACGAAAGTGGATTTCTCGGCACAAACGATAAAGATCATAGACAAATCTTTAAAACCACATAAATCATAACGGGTCTCTCGACCTATACCGATATGATTATATAATAGTAAGTTGATAAGCAAAGATGTGACAAGATAATATATATATGATTTCAAAATAAGCTTGAGATTAAAGGGATATTGATCATACAAGAGCTTAATCATTATCATAACATCACCGAGTAGATCATGAGAGATTTAGCCTCCATTGCTAAGGTGTTCATAACTAAATTATATAAACAAAGACTTCCATTATTTCAAATAACTAGAGGTGATAACCGATTCATCGTTCTTAATCGTTAGATCTTTATTCTTCGGAAGGAAGTAGTTTTTTTAGTGTTTAAATAGATGATTGAATAAAAGGATGAAGTAGTGATTGTGTGGGTAAATTTGGTATAGAGGAATGATTTAAGAGTGAAAATTGTCCTCTAAATTATAGGCTGATTTTTGTAGCAAAGTTCGGCGCACTACAAAGAGATTTGTGCGACTCACATAGTGATTAAAATGCCATGAGTATTAAATGTTAATTTGAGAAATGTGCGACCGCACAAGAGAATATTTGCTGCGAACTAGGGTTTAAAAGAAGTAGCTATTTAAATTCTTCTTAAATGCTTCATAATCGTATGGGATATTGGCGGCACACACAAAAGATGTGCAGATGTACTTGTTGAGTTAATGCACCGATGACTTTCCTTTGACTTAAAGGTAAGTGCGGCGCACAAATGGCAAGTGCGGCGCACATTTGGCACATAGATCTTGATTGTTGATCTTTTCTTGAATGATGCGTTCTTTAACGTGCAAGTATTTGGTTTTCATGTATCTAACCTCGAGATGTCTTCTAGTGAACCTGCAAGCAATTTTAAGCTATTAAGTATCAAAAGTTCACGAGAAATGATAAAATATATACAAATAACACCATAGAAAACATGTATAATATGGGCGTTATCAAATCCCTCCACACGTTAGCTTATTGCTTGCCCTCCCGCAATCAAGCGAAAATAAAATCATTTATCGTAGACGCGGAAAAAATTAGATTTTAATAAGATTTGCATATTCAGTAACTTTTCAGCATAGACATTAACAAAGCACTCACATAGGGATATGTTTGATTTAATATACTCAGCCACTTCAGATAGAGTTATATATTTGTGAAGACACTCAATATGCCAGACATAATCTAAACAACTACCATAGCTTGTTACTTAACACATAAAACCTGACCGAAGGGCGGAACTAGATACTACAGGATCGTATACAATCATCACTGTGCCGACACATAAGCCTTTATTCCTTTAAACTAAATATAATAATATCATTATAGTAAATAATAAATATAATATATATATATATATATATTCAGATATAACCAAGGCTATGGCACAAAACTTCTTCTTTCAACTTTAACTTAGAACTTATAGCAATTTAGCACTAAAAGGAGTGCTTGCAAGAACAGGGACTTACGAAATCTTTTACATATGATTTAGGCTTCGGTCTAATAAATGATGATTAAGCACAAGTTCTAGAGCTTCTAAGTTATCGGCTCTCTCAAAAAAATTGTCAACCAATACCAATGTTTCAGAAAAGGCGACTAAGACCATATGTACACATCCGTAACGACGAAATAGACACATATGACTGCAATCAAACCTTAACTCGAACAAGCTAAAGGCATCAATTATCTTGGGTACCAAAGGTGGATACCCGAATATTTTATAGGCTTTATAATTCTTACAATTTAGTGGACTGGGTTGTGCTTGCTATAATGTCAATCCGGTTGGATTTGCCTTACTAAGAGCATTTTTTATATTTTGAAAGTATATACATTAAGATTTGAGATTTTTCATAAAATATCAGTTAGAAATTTTTTGGCAGGGCAAATATGAAGGGATATGATTAATTTTTCCTATTTGGCTCCCCTCCAAACTTAAGTTGAACATTGCCCTCAATGTGATTACTGATAATAAACATAAAATAGGGAAAATTAAGTGAAAACGGTACTTCCCGGGAAATAATTAAATGTATAGCTGCGAGAGAGCTATTCTTGAGCATACTTAATATTTTTCCATATCTTTAAGCTAAAGTTCCTGCATAAAAGTAAACAAAAAGCACACAAAAAGAAAATATTTTTGTATTTTTTTTAGAAAATAAATAAAGGATATTAGCAGAAGAATGGAGGAGGGACTCCTCCACACTTAAGTGAAGCACGGGTTGCCTCCCAAGAAGCGCTTAATTTTTAAGAGAGTCTTTAGCTAGACTCGTACTTCATTAGTCATTCTTTTAGGAAAAAGGGAGTTACAGCTTCCCTTGGGTCATTATCTTCTTCATGATGGCCATGGACGTCTTTCCATCTTTTCCATAGAGTTCAACATATCCGGATGGATATTGATGTTTCACTACATAAGGTCCTAACCATCAAGATCTGAGTTTTGGTTGTTTAAATTTATACTTCGAGTGAAATAGCAGAACTTTCTTTCCGTGTTTGAATTCTTTTCTCATTCTTAATTTTCTGCCATGCCAGACTTTGGTTCTTGCCTTGTATAGACGAGAGTTTTCATATGCTTGATGTCTAAGTTCATCTAACTCGTGTAATGACATAATTCATTCTCACACACATCGTGAAATATATTATGGGTTGCAATTCTTCAAGCCCAGTATGCACGGTTGTTCAATTCAAATTGCAAGTGGTAGTTTTTTCCAATATAAATTGTACGGTGTGGTACGCTAGGTGTTTTGTAGGCAGTGCGAACAAGCCCACAGAGCGTATCAAGTTATCTTTCTGACCAAAATTAGCAGGATAGTCTTTAACAGTTTTTTCAAAGAATTCTTTTAAGACCGTTTAGTTCGTGTTTATCACTTGAACACTAGTTTGAGGATGATATGATGTGGAGAAAAACTGTGGTTAACTCCATAATCTTTTCATGTTTTTTCCATTAATTTTGTTTCAGAATTGAGTTCCTCTGACGCTGCTTTAGATCTTTGGCATTTTCGAAATGGCAGAATAGTTACTTAGAAAAGTTATCAACACCTCCGGGCATCATTGGTTGGTAAAGCCTGAGCTTCGACCCATTTAGATACGAAATCATAGCTACAAATTGTATTCAAACTCATATGAATTTGGAAACGGTCCCATAAAGACCATACCCCCATATATATATTGAAAATACCCAGACATGAAGTTGTTTAAGGGTCATCTCAATCACGTTTTGAATATATTTCATGTCTTTGGGTATGCATCGCAAAGGCAACTATAGTAATAGGAGCAGTCTTTTATGAATTTGGCCAGTAAACAACCAGAAACAAGGACCCTTTTTAGCAGTTACGTGGTTTCCATAATGAGTCCGCCAGGTTGGTCCTTGATGACATGATCTAAAATGTTTGGGTTTCAGGTCCGGATATACAGCTTCCTGAAATACCGTCAGAACTGACTTTAGAAAAGTGAAGGGTTCTTCCCATAAGTAATGTTTGAGGTCAAGAATATTTATTCTTATGTTGATAACGTCATCCCTTATTGTAATAATATCATCGAGCAAGTAGTTTGCAAAGTCTGCGAACCAAGGTTCATCTTTGGTATTGATTTCCATAAGAGTTTCTCCAAGAAAGTTATCATCCATTTCACTGTCGTTGCTTGGACCAGTCTCTTTTCATTTCGACACGTGGTCCATCAGCAGCATTTTTCTAATCCTTTTCTAGTCCTTTAGATTTCTATGTCAAATTCTTGCAAGAGTAAGATCCAACGTAATAAAGACGTGTTTAGCATCTTGTTTCTTGAATAAGTGCCTTAGAGTTGAATGATCGGTGTGAACAATAGTCTTTAAGAGAATAAGATAGGATCAGAATTTGTCGAATGCAAAAACTACAGCCATAAGCTCTTTTTCGGTTACGGTGTATTTTGGTTGAGCTGGATTAAGGGTTTTGTTTGCGAAGTATATCGGGTGAAAGTTTTTACCATCTTTTTGACCTAAGACGGCTCCAACTGCGAAATCACTTGCAACACACATAAGTTCAAACGAAAGATTCCAGTTGGAACTTATGATCACAGGAGCACATGTGAGTTTCTCTTTCAATAATTCGAATGCTTTTTGAAATTCTATCACACCCCGCCAAGGCAGAAACACGAGGCGTAACATCATGGATATCATCACAACACAATGGTGTCAACAATAGAGAATCACTACATGCATAACTAGAAATAAAAGACACTATGTGTCATGACAATACCGAAAACAAAAGAACGACATCTTGTATTAATGAAAAAAGGGTCTCATCAATACAAGGGCGATGATTCGCAAACCTACTAAAAACATCCAAGAATTCATGCAAACAAAATACGAAACAAAATCAAATGAGAACTTCCAATGCAGCCTAATGGTCTCTCTAGCCACTTTTATTAACTTCAGTATCTTCATAACACTCACCTGAAAATGATGCTTAAAACGTCAATACAAAGGTTGGTGAGAGTCATAGGTTTTACGACACCAACAAAAGATTTAAATCAATTACTATGATTATACAAAAAAAACATGACAGGACAATTAAGCTGACTATCATACATGTTAACATGCATTCGTCTCAAACAAGCAACCACAAAATGGACGCATCGGTCCCCCGATCCAAAACAAGGCAACATTTATCCATGGGAGGAATGCATCTCCCCCAAATCCCAGACTCTTGGTACCGTAGCACACACAGTGTTTCATACGCCACAAACCAACTAGGCAAACTACTTCCCACAAAAGTAGGCGAAGAACAATGCAACATCATACAACATGCAACACATAACATATAATAGCTACTTAAAATTCCATAACTTGAACCACATAATCACAACAATCAAAACATTTCAAAACATGCATCACTTCCATCCTAAGAAAACATAGTAAAATGGGACCATGAAACTCACCTGATGCACAAGCAGCTTCCAAACAATATCAACACAAGCTACACAATACAAACACAAACGTGTTACACACGACCAAGCTAAAATCTCAAGTCCATGTAACAAACATAAATATAAGGATGTCGAGGTGTTTAATATCCCTCTGTTCACACCGCACCGTGCCCAACTTTAACCACTTCATACTCAAAATCTATGGATCTACATTTTATTCAGAAATTGCAAAACTTATTAGTGTATCTTTACTAACTTAAAAACATTACTTGCTGACCTTCATAAATTATACCAAAAATCACCTAAGTTCATTTATAAGTTCACTAACTACCTTGAGATTCCCAAGTACTCATTACATATGAAACTATCCCAAATAAAATCAAACTTCAAAACTGTCCCAATTCGGATTTGATTGCACACTAAAATGTATGGCCCTCACTACCATACTTAGGCAACTAATTAGAGGCTAATTTTCTCAGGGAAATTAATAGAAATATAGAACTTAACTTCTGTGTTTTGGCTAACCTTAATTCGAATTTTAAATAGGGGTTTCATCTTCCCAAACATGACCTAAATCTGACCCGTATTTACTAATTTGACAACTTTTAGTGTAACCAACATTTGACCTACTTCCAGACCTTAAAAACGTTTGAGGTTGGACTTTTTGGAAAGTACATTTAATGAGAAACTGTTTAGAGTCCAGAAATGCTCAAAAACCTATTACCATCATGGAGATATTCACTCGTGAACACAACCCTAAATTCTGCTCTAACCTAAATTAAGATCTAACGCAAAACTAATCATGCCACATGCATGAACACGCATCTAATCTATTCCCAAGCATCCTAAGATCATTATACATCTTTTAAAATCTGTATTTTATGTAACCCTAGATCCATCATAGATTAATTGTTACATGATTTAAAAGAATAAACAAGAAGAATGGTTAATATTGTTTTAAAAGAGATCAATCTGCATAAACTGTTCACATATTGACGAAACCTCAGTTTTCTATGATAATACCACTAAACAAGCTCTAGGTTTTCAAAATCCCTTCTATCTGCAGAAAGCTCAGTTGTCGAAACCAAAGCTATATGTTGGTGATATTATTGTTCAAACTAATCCTATTGTGATTCCTGACTCAGAAGAGACGTTAACACTTGCTGAAGAGAGTCATTCCAAAATGCTTTTAAAACGTAAGGATAATATGATGTTAGAAAGGGAAAAGCAAGTTGATACCACACCAATAGATTATGCTGCTCTTAACCAACTTTATAAAGATTTTCTAACACGATTTGTTCCACAAATTGAATTATCTGCTGAATAAGCCATTTGGTCTCAGAATTCTGTGAATTTTTCAGAACCCACACTTTCTATTAGACACACCAATGTTGAGGTTCCAAAATAGCTTCCTAAAGTCAGCATGGTTAACACGAGTTTGAAGAAACTTAAACACCATCTTGCTAACTTTGATGTGGTAGTCAAAGAAAGGACCACACCCACAGCTATCACTGAGGGTTCGTGGGGTTTCGAACATACAAAAGCTTGTTCTAGGGATGAAATAATTTCATTTGTAAAAGCTCTGAAGGAAGAATTTAGTACATTCAACCAACATTTAGTTGATGAACTTTCTGAAGTCCAAAATGTCTTCTATCAAATGGAACATGCTGTGGAACAACATCGTATTGAGTAAAAAACATTTGAAGTTAAGATGAATCAAATTTTGAACGAAAATGAACGACTCTTGGAACAAGTGATGAGCAAAGATATTGTAAACTTAATTGTGAATTCTTATGTGGATAATGATTCTGTGAATGTGCGTGAATGTCAAAAGTGTCTCAAACGTGAGACTGGGCTTCAAACAGATTTCGTTAAAAAACAAAACTTATGATAAACTGTTCAAAAGTTTTACCATTCTTGAAAAACATTACATCTCTTTAGAAGTTGACACTCAACTTAAACAGGAAATTTTTCAAAGGGAAAATTCTGTTTCAAATCAAAGTGTTCCAAGTTTTGATCAATTGTTTGAATTAAATGAATTGAAAGCTCAGTCCCAAGAGAAAGACACTGTATATAAGAAGTTGAAAGAGAGAATTAAATCTCTAAGTGGAAAAATAGATAAGGATAAGATCAAACAGGACTTCGAAGAGATTGAAACCATTAATATTGAATTGGATCATAGGGTGACAAGCTTATTGGCTGAGAACGACATTTGAAAGCAGACCTACAAGCAACTTTTAATGACTCGATTAAACCACACGTATCAATCAAAAGAATAATGTGCTAAGTTAATAGTCAGTCAACTAAAGTCTGTGAAATTTCTGATGTTAAAATGCAAATTCATCAGGAAAAAGCTTTGGCAATTACAGCTCTCAAGGATGAATTAAGGAAACTTAAAGGAAAAGCCCTAGTTGATAATAATGTTTCAAACCACCCTAGTGATCCAGAGTTGCATCAAGTTAATGTGGAACCAATAACCCCCAAATTGTTGAATAAAAGGACAACTCACTATGCCTATATTAAGCATTCTCAGGAAGAAGCCGTAGTTCTTAGGGATCTAGTCTGTGACACCCCCATAAAATCCCAACGTAGCGGAATACCACTTTGGGGTGCTACTTCATAGTATAAAGTACAAGTTACAGTAAACGACATCAAAAGAGACGTTTGATAAAATGTCACATTCGATTTAAATCAATCAGAGTAAATTTAGGTCCCAATAATTTCCTTTTCACCAAGTTAAAAGAGTTCAAACATGATTCAATGTATATTCTAAAGATAAATGATTATCGAATGTGAAGAAAACCGAGTCCTTTAAGTTCTGATATCCACGCGACTCAAATGCTCCCAATGCTCAGCTAGCAATATAATAACCTGAGAAAATACATGCAAAAACGTCAACAATAATGTTGGTGAATTCATAGGTTTAAGTAAAAGCAGTATTGAAATAGTTCAAGAAATATTTCCTTAAGAAGAGTAGCGTTACAACATTCAAAAGTATGGTTTTCGAAATCCAAGTAACGTTTCAATAATCATTGAGTGAATTCATAGAGTTTGTATAAGATAAAAGAGAACACAAGTTTGGTTCATCGAGTGACTTGTTGTACGGACAAGCCATTAATCACGTTTCTATTGCAATGAGCTCATGACACCGAAACCTTGACGGTAATGCATATCATATGCATTCTTGTTTGCCCCTGAAGTAGGTATTATGCCATATACCTAAATTCTAAATACAAATTGTCCGTTGACTGGGTGCTCGAAAATGAATCGAAATTCAATAACCGCCCAGGACAGGGCCACCCCACCCCCCCCCCCCCAGTCAAACCAATAGATCTATTTATTTGTACTTAGCGCTCACAAATACATTATAGGCAACTAACAGTTCAATAAGTTTGGGGTCTTTTGCATTAAACTACTCATGCAATTGATCTCATATCGGGTCCAGCATACCAATAAAGTTTCTTGTGTCCAGTTTATAAACAACAAGTAGTTCCCAAAAACTCACGGTTTGTAATAGATAATCAATGTACTCAAAACATCTAGTAATCAATTCAAACTTCAGATATTCCATGGTAACCACCATTTATCAAACATATATCAAAATCAATTAATAAAGCAGCCAAAGGCTTTAGTAATAATATTCATGAAGCTTTTGTAGTATAACCTATAAGATCATCGGTAAACAAGCATGTATTCACACCCCAAAAAAATTTAAGAAACATTAAAGTGAGAAAAGGTGGGGCTATGAACTCACTTGATGTTGCATAGCAAGAAACTACAAAATGCAAATAAAAAACACAATAGCACGAATGGAGAAGGGAAACAGCTCCGACCAAGCAAGATGCAGCTTAAATTTACGGCTATATCCTACTAATTAGGATAATGAATTTTGGGTTTAAGCCGATAATTGTTTACGTCAACGTAAAAAAAAAACAACAAGTTGATAAAGGATTAGGTTTCAAGTGAATGAGTTATGGTGGGATGTTAAATAAAATTACCACCGAAAAGAATACCCAAAGTATGTAATATATTCCGTATATATTACATATGAAAAGAAAACAATTATATAATTCATGTGGCGAATCATATAATAAAGACAAACAAACAAAAGAATAAGTCGCAACATATAATACTTTACACGTATTATTTAAGAAACGTAAGAAAATAATCGTAACAATATAATTCGACACGTTTTCGAATAAAATGATGACTAAATTTATTAAATATTTTTATTTAATAAAACTGTTAATTAAATATAATTTAATTATTTTATCATTTCTAAATCTTGCGAGGGCATTCCAGTTACTTTCTGACCGTTTTTGGGTCTCGGTCAAAACTAAAAAGTTGTCTGAAATATCGTTTTACATCGAATTGCTTTAGGGTCCGAATCGTGAAAACGTGATTTAGTGGTTCGTTTTTGATAAATTCTATGAATTAAATTATTTCCTTTTTCGTTTTCGAATCAAATAATTTAAAAATAAATTTTATAAACGACATGTAATAATAAATATGATTTATTATTTAAATATGTTTCGAAAATTGACGGTTGTTATATAGTCGATCATATTAAAGCTAATTATCCCTTAGATCCACTCTTAGAATCTTCCTGTAAGTATACTAAACTAATTCAGGAGATGCTTTCTAAAATCAGTAAAACTTGTCCTAGTATTAATAGTTCTGGAGAACAATTAGTGGTTGTGACCCCGATGAACAAAGTCAAAAGAGTTAGATTCACTGAGCTCGTCACATCCTCAAGAAACACAAAAACAACCCATACCATCAAAAAGGAAAAAAATAATGACAAACACTAAATAACAATAAAAAAAACACAAAAATAAAAAAAGTATTTGATGATTAATGTGGTTGGTATATACCTTGAGTCTTCTAACAAACCTATGTTGTCTTCACAGGAATACAACAGTTTACCCCTAGTCTAGCTGAACACAGCCATCAGGCAATACAAAGAAAGATAAGATCCGCAAACACAAAGTAGATCTGAAGAAGTAAAGTAAAAGCCCAGCCCAAGGAAAGTTAAATCTAGTTGAAAAATAAGATCATGTTGTTGAACCAAAAGGAACTTGCTCCTGTGTACATTTCAAGCTTAATGCAGAATTCGACCAAAAATGTGTTAAGATGAAATGGTTTAATGCTTTCTGATAATCATGATTTGAGTGTTCTTTGATTTATCAATAATGGTGAATGCTCAGTTGCTAAGTCTAGATCTGTTAAGAAAAATTCAAGAGAAAAGTTGAAACCAATAGGAAAGGTGGTTTACAAATATTGGATAAAATCTGGATACCTACAGGACGGACCTTCCACTATAGTAGGTAAATCTTAAAGCCCTTTAACTAGGAATACACAACTACTTAAGTGCGCCCTTAGAAATACAACTGCTCTAGATAATAAAACACCTAAACCTAATCGTCTCAATGGTTTACTCAAGGAAAACAGTAAGTCTAAACTAGATGTTTCCTGTTAACAATAATAAGGTATTAAATCTGTAACTTCTAACAATTCGAACCAGTCAATACCCGAGGATCAAAGTTTTCTAATGAGTTCCATCTTCCTCTCTGATGAATCATGTCCCTCCAAATTGTCCTCTGGTATTTGGACTTCGGCTGCTCCAAGCATATGCCGGAGATCCAGCTCTCAGCTCCACCAATTTCGTCAATAAAGTTCTTGGGTACATCAAATTCGGGTAATGATCATGTACACAAGATTATGGGTTAGGAGAACTATCAGATTGGGAAGTTACAATGTTCAAGTGTTTATTTACGTGAAGTACTGGGCATAATCTATCTATATTGGATAATTTTTGTGATTCAACCTTGAGTTGCGTTCGTAACACAGACGCGCGAGCGACGCGAGAGACGTGCGAGCGCAGCGTAGACAGGTGTTGCTATTATTAACTGGATCTTGAGGGAACAATCTTTTGATACACTCTCTCTTAGGTATATAATGCGTCCTCTCCTACTGTCCTCTTTTCAAAGGCCTCTAAAACCAAGTCTTGTTATGGCAACGCGTCCCCCTCATTTGAACTTCGGAGCTATTAATCATTGGACAGACATGGTATTGTTACGAGTCTCCCTAAAGCTCAAGTTTTAAAAGGACCTTTGTGGTTTATCTGCATTGCATAGGCAAGAGCACAGTAAGAAACCCACAAACCCAAATCTGGACAACCAATGTATCTGTGTGTACCAATGCGTTGTCGTGAGTGTCAATTGAAAGAATACATCCTTGTTATTGTCGACGATTACTCTCGATTTACATGGGTAAAATTCTTGCGATCAAAAGATGAAGCTCCAACTTTTATTATCAATTTTTTGAAGATGATCCAAGTACGACTTAAGGAAACCGTCAGACGCATCAGAACAGATAATTGAACTGAGTTTGTTAATCAGACATTGCGTGAATATTATGAGAAGGTTGGCATCTCTCATGAAACATCTGTTGCCCGCTCTCCACAGCAAAACTGTGTTGTTGAAAGACAAAATCGTACGCTAATTGAAGCAGCCCCACTATGTTAATTTATGAAAAAGCTCAATTTATTTCTATGGGCCCACAGCTTTGCTACAGCTGTTATTACCGCAAAATCGTTCCATGATACGTCGTCGACAACGTTAAAACACCATACGATCTTCTGCACAACAAACCTCCTGACCTATTGTATCTTTATGTGTTTGGTGCACTCTGTTACCCAACAAATGATAGCGAGAACTTGGGCAAGTTACAACCGAAGGCCGATATAGGTATTTTCATTGGCTATGCACCACTAAGAAGAAAGCATTCCGGATTTATAACAACGTACCATACAATAATAAACCATTCACGTTGACTTTGATGAGCTGACTGCAATGGCTTCTGAACACAGCAGTTCAGGACCCGCACTTCATGAAATGACTCCTGCAACAATCAGTTCAGGACTCGTGCCAAACCCTCATCCTTCAACACCGTTTGTACCACCTTCGCGAACTGACTGGGATATGTTGTTTCAACCGTTGTTCGATGAATTTCTCAATCCTTCACCTAGTGTTGATCATCCAGCTCCTGAAGTTGTTGCTCCAATTAATGAAGTAATTGCTCTAGTTCTTGATTACTCAACCAGTTCACCTTCATCAACTACATTTGGCCAAGATGCACCTTCTCCAAGTAATTCTCAAACAAACCACCCCGAAACTGAACCTCCTGTCATTCTGAACGATGTTGAAGCAGATAATCATTGATATTGATGTTTGCACATTGAGGTAATGATCCGTACTTTGGTGTTTCAATTCTAGAAATCCCTTCTGATCAATCTTCATCATCGGGTTCTATTCATACAATTGTACACCCTGATCACCAAATTTTTGAACACAATAGCAAATGTACTAAGGAATCATGACTTTGAAAACATAATCCGCTGAACTCGCTAGACTAGTTTCCACTCGACTGCAATTACATTAGCAAGCCTTTTCTGTTACTGTACTAGTCTTTCCCTTCCTCATTGCTGTTGAACCAAGACGTATAAAACGATGCTTTGACTCAAGCCTGTTGGATTAAAACAATGCAAGAAGAAATTAATGAGTTCGAACGACTTGAAGTATGGGAGCTCGTACCCCGACCAGACAAAGTTATTGTGATTATTTTAAAGTGGATCTACAAAGTGAAACTAGACGTACTGGGAGGAAATTTTGAGAACAAAGCTCGATTAGCTCGTGGTTACCTAGTCAAGAGAGCGAATCAAATTTTAAGAGTCTTTTTGCTCCGTTTGCGAGTATTAGAGGCTATATGAGATTTTTCTCAATTCGTTTGGCTGCTCATATGAACATGGTCTTGATACCTAATGATGTGAAGACTGCGTTTCTGAATGGTAATCTGCTGAAAGAGTTTATGTTAGCCAGCCGTAAGGGTTTCGTGAAAATATAACCCACAAACACGTTATAAGCTAAAGAAGCTCTTAATGGGTTGAAACAAGCTCCAAACGAGCTGTTATGACATGTTGTCTTCGTTCTATGATATCCCAAGACTTCTCCAAAGCTTAGTGACTCCTACATTTTTCCATTCTGCAGAGACGAGGCAAGGAAATTACATTCTCGTACAAATATATGTCGAAGATATTATCTTTGCTGCATCTACACCTGAACTTTGTGTATCTATATTCTAAAAATCATGTTTTCAAAATTTAAGATGTCAATTGATGGGCAAAATCGTATTTTTCCTTAGGATTACAAGATTTCTCAAAGCCCCAAGGCACTTTATTATACCAGTCAAAATATGCCCCTTGAACTTTAAGAAATAACATTTTGACTCTTAGTGACCCAGTGGATACTCCAAGGTGGAGAAATCCAAACTTGTAGAGGATAAAGAAGGAAAGCCGTAGATCCGTCACACTATCGTGGTATGATTGGCACCCTCCTTTATCTTACAGCCAATAGACCTGACCTAACAATTTGCTATATTGCTTGTATGCCCGGTATCAGTCTAGCGCTAAACGAAACAGCACATAAAATGCGTAAAAAAGGATCTTTCGGTATCTAAAAGAACCATACATCGTGGTCTATGGTATCCGAAGGATTCTTCTATGCTCTAACAGCAGATTATGCCGATGCGGATCGCTGGTTGTCCATAGATACACGCCGTAGCACCTTCTCGTAGTATGCAACAATTGGGTGATTAGACTTGTTAGCTGGTCCGTCTTAAAAGCAGAAAAGCGCGCGATATTCCTTAGTAAGGATCATAATATATTGCTTTGTCCCACAGACTGTTGTGCTCAAATCCTTTGGGATGAGATCCACAGCTTACCGACTATGGGCTTTGAATTCAAATAAACATTCCCAATGTATTGTGAAAACAAAAGCAGTATTGCACTTCGTGCAGCCACAATGTTCAACATTCCAAGATCCAAGCATATAGACATCATATTTCACCTTTTAAATATCAAGGACAGTTGAGAATGTGGATTAATCGAACTACTTTGTCAATTGACGGAGTATCAAATGCAGACATCTTCACTAAAGCTCCTTGGCCGAAAAGAATTGAAATTTTCTGAATCAACAAGCTGGGAATGCGGTGGAAGTTTACGCCGGAGACTCTGAAAACCATTGCAAAAGAAGTATGAATAGTAGTGGTACCTATTCAAAAAAATAAAAATTCCCCCCTGTATCATATGTATATATTTTTTAAAAAAAACCCCATAAAACCAAGAAATTTTTCCGTTTTTCCAATTTTTTATAAAACCAAAATTCAAAATAAGAAATTTTAAAAACCAAAGAAAAAAATAAAAAGTGAGAAAATAATAAAAAGAGTGTAATAATAGGCAATGTCTTCTGAAAAATTCGATTAACATTTACGGTCTTTATAAAGAGTCATTTCAATAATATTACGATCCTGTAAATGAAGTTCGAGCAGAAGTTTCCAAATTGTTTCAAAACAACATGCCAAAATGCTTGCTATATTCAAAAGTAAACCCCCTTATCACCCTAAGAAAACATGTCGTAAAAAGACGGTTGTATCCTAACAACGGGAAATGATTCTCGACACGGTCTACTTTGACCGGCAAAAGGCTTGCGTGATTACTTTTGCATCACAACCCGTGCAATTCTATAATCCATAAAGTGTATGCGTCGGTGCGCTTATGTTGTCAAAATAAGAGAAATCTTATTTTATTGTAAAAAGTTTTCTTCAAAAATGAATCAGGTTTTCAGTAATCACCCAAAAAAAAAGATTTTCAAAGACAATTCGACACTCAAACCAATGACAACTAGCATCTTTAAATAAAAAGGGTCATTATTTGAGGGGGAGAAAGTGTCATCCAATAATCTTTTAAAACAGTCTTTCAAAATAAGTCATGGAATAAACGGATAAAGTTTTGAATAATGACGGATAATAATTTCAAGGGGAGTTAATTTATATTAACTACAAGTGCTTTAGATGTCATTTGTTTAAATCTTTATGGACTTATTTGCAATTTGAGACTTAGTGAATTCAGGCCTTAAACTACATTTGATCAATATTGCCAACACCTCATAGTTTGTAAAAGACTTAGGAATGCTTGGAAATACTTTCATAGTTTTAAAAGCCTTAAAGTTGATTCTCACGGGATAGATCTAAGCTTATATATTCTTAAAACACGATCTCGAGTATGTGTGCGTAAAAAGTTTTGCTGATTCCAAGATGTAGAAACCAGCAAGGGGGAAGGAGTAGATGTATACTCGATAGTGTCCTTAGACTTATTTGGAGGTTAGCTTCTTTTGTCTTTTGAGGTTAGCTTCTTTTAATTTTAGGCCTTTTTGAATCTTTCGGGTGCACTAATTCAATCTCATGGTGGAAGAGACATCTCGTCATTAGTCAGTATGCATCTTTTGAGTCCCCAAGGGGAAGTGTTGGGAATATAATTATTTAAAACGTGAGAAGAGTTTTGTCTGATTCAATTAATGTTTTACCCAACCGGTCAATCTCTAAGCTTATTCTTAAAATGAGTAGAAATATCTGATAAAAGAGGTACACATAGGTATGATGATTCCTTAAGTTAGTCAATATTATCCGGGACTTAATTGACTTTGGTGTTACAAGATATATCATCACTATCCTAAAGAGAGAAATGCGCTCTTAAAAGGGTTAATTGTGTACTTCGGATATCTAGGCTTTATACATCAAGACTGCTTGATGCGGCTTGCAAGAAAGTTTTGAATCTACTCAAGAAAGGATTGCTGGTTTAGGGGGAAGCTAAGACAACATCAACACCGACATCACCAACCACACAAACTCAAGTTACATATGTATCTGAATCTGTTCTATCCTCGAAGTTTGATGCAAAGACTTTCATAACTTGGAAAGAAAGTTAAAGCAACGCTGAAGAGTGCTTGGACAGAGAAAGATCAGATATGACAACCACTCAAAGAAAGAAGGTTAAAGAAGAGTATCTAGGAAAAGTCGTTGGTGGAAGACATACAGGGTGTGACTTACGTCCTTCTTAAAATGACCATAATGATTTATCATAATTGTTCCCTATCTTTAAGTCAATCCTCGTAAATAATTTTATCTTGTGAATATGTTAATAACTAGTGTAGATTTTTGGTGAAAAATAAGATGTGCTCGAGTACAAATTTTACAAGAATTTCTTAGTAAATTCAAAATCTTTCAAATAATTGTACTCGGCACCATCTTATAAACCCTCAAAAGTTGAGGGGGAGCAATAATATGTTCCATTCTGCTAGAATACATCATTTTGTCCCTGAACAGTTAATCAATTGATATCCAAAATATCAAGGGATTAACATTTTGGATAAGGGGAGAAAATGTGATTAACCTGGACTTAATGTATATTGACAGAAGTAATCAATTAAAATGGACTCGATGCACTCCACACTTAGCATGTACTACGATTACGATGCACATGTTAAGGGGGAGCTTTTAGTGATGATTAAAAACATTCAAAGTGTAAACCTTTTGATATTTATATCAAACACTTTGAATGAATTTTTCAATGATTTTGGTTTGTAATGGTGATGGAATACCCTAAAAGACCGACCATGTACTTAATTTTATGGAGTTATAAGGTGGTTAGGTATAGGTATTCAAATCCCATGATCCAGCCAGAACCAGAGGGATCTACCAGGGCTACCACTAGTAGTGTAGAAGTCCTTAGGTATGATTAAAAAGGAGAAAAAGTGAGAATCGGGAATAATGCCGACTGAGATGGAGCTAACACTGGAACAAACCCAACAAGGTGTTAGTTATGAAGTCTCGGTAAGCATTGAAGGGGTTGAAGAATGAAAAAGAAATGTAAGGATAAAGGGTGAAAAGAAAGAATCCCTCCATACACTTAGGCAGAAACCGGGTCAATACATATGCTGTCAGAAACACTTAGGTGTTGTCTGACATTGAAGACAGTCATGGACCCAGTGACGCTATGCACAAACCCCTCCCAGCCACTCAAAGTCGGAAAGACTTTGTTTCAAAACTCACGGAGATACACTCATTTCTATTGACTTTCTCACTCCGAGTTAGTTGATATTGAAAAGGTGGCACTCAGCTCCAGCCTCTGATCACTAAAATTAAAAGTGCACTATTGAGTCTAGAGCCAAAAGAGATCATCCATTAATCTCATTAGGACACTTGTCATAATTTAGCTTGTTATCTCACACAATGTGAATATCAAGTAATATCATTAGAGTCCTACGCAAGATCCTTGTGATTTTGCACATAACATCAATTGATACTTAAGTATTCACAATGAAGAATAGACATCCTAACTGAGCCAACATCAAAAAAGCTTCATGGTAGTTGACTTATGCGACTCTTATGATCAACATGTGATCAACTGAAAGCACAATGGAGCGATTCCCTTTAAGAATCAACTTGTTCCAGGGTAATAGATCAACGGTTAAAGAATTTTGAATTGCTTAAAACTCTTGATGTGTCACAAAACCACTTTAGCAAGTGACACGTCGATTGATTTTCAAATCGATTTTCTATATCAATCGGTGAGATAGTAACTCACTGGTTCACTCTTATCGTGCTGTCTGCTTTGAGACGTTCTGATAATGAGAACATGCTGAGTACGATGAATCTAATACTTATGTGTTAGAAAGATTCAATACTACAGCTGGAAATCCTGTCAAGAAGATTCTTCTTAAATTGAATCTATCTGATCACAGGTCGATCCTCATGGACTTTCTTGCAAACCGCATCAAGCAAGCTCACAATGAAGATGGAAATCTTGCTTGAGCCAACATCAAACAAGCTCATGGTAGGTAACTTGTGTGATTCTTTATGAATCAAACTTGTGACAACTGGAAAGAAACGATGGTGCGATTCTATAAGAATCAAACTTGTTCCAGGAAATGGATCAACGGTTGTTAATGAATTTTTGAAATGATTAACACTCTCGATGTGTCACAAAACTACTTTAGCAAGTGACACGTTGATTGATTTTCAAATCGATTTTTCTATTTCAATCGGTGAGATAGTAACTCACTGGTTCACTCTTATCGTGTTGTCTGCTTTGAGACGTTCCGATAATGAGAACATGCTGAGTTTGATGAATCTAATGCAAATGTGTTAGAAAGATTCTATACTTCAGCTGGAAATCCTGTCAAAGAGATTCTTCTTAAATTGAATCTACCTGATCACAGGTCGATCCTCACGGATTCGAAGGTTACTCCAACCAAACACGGGCGAATGACAAAGCCATATTCGTCCCCCCTCTTTATTGCTAACTGTTTTAATGCAGGATACTTAAAGATGGTGGTGAAGGTACCTGATTCCAGCTGGCTCACAAGATTCATAACCACATGCTCATACCCGACCGACAAAACATAAAGACATCATGAAAGCTCAAGTACATGTTTCAAGACTTCCGCTACTCTGATACCGAACGTCTTTCTCGAAGTGACGAAGTGTTAAAGTTAAAGAATTTCAAGAAAGATGCAACATTAAAGCTTTCCAAGTCAACAAATCAAGAATGGTATGAGCATGTCGGTCCAGAAGTCACAAGATGACAAAGTCACAAGATGGCGAAACGAGATTATGCTTGGTTGATGATCTCACAGTGCTCAAGATCACATCTCCACTTACAAGTAAAGATAAAGGAACAAGCTCGAGCCTAAAGTCAAAGATTACTACAACATATTCACAAGAGAAAGTCAAGTTTACGAGCTGAAGACTAAGAGATATAACATAGTATGCTAGGTTAAATTTTGTAAAATGGAGTGACCTCCCTTAGGGGATATGTATGTGAAAACAAGAAAAGAATCGTTCACTTCATATTGAATAGTCTTAGCCCGTAGTTTGTTATATGATTGTCTAGTAAGCTAGGCTGGCCCAAGGCCCATGGAAAGCCCGTTAAGGCCCATGGACGGCCATCATAGGACTATATATACACCTCTCCATGCCTTGGAGAGGTGGTTGGTTGGTTGGTTGGTTTTTGTATTTTCACTTTTCATATATGCATTTCATGTTTTCTTACTTTCTCTTTCTAGAAACATAACCTTCCTTCTACTCACTCTCTCTAGTTCTTGATTGTTTATCATAGATTACTAGTATTCTTCAATATATCATGTTTTCTATTCGAACTTTATTTACAGCTTTGTGCCATTGTTGAATGACATTTCTAAAACCGTAAATATTATTGATGCTAGAAAGCATGACGTGAAAATATATTTTTGTCTTTTTCTGATTTTTAATTTTGTATTTTGTTTTTATAAAATTTTATAAAAAAAATAAAAAATAAAAATACAAAAATCTTTTTGTGTTTTTATGATTTTATATATATACTTAGGATACAAGACGCCATTATCATGAAGCACGGGTGTTGATCTGAAGTAATCAACAGCCATTGTCCTTGTTCATCATACATAAATTCCTGGAACCCTTGGTTTCTGATATATCACTTTTTTCAGCAAACAAACTCCGAGTCTTTCCTTTTTAGGATTGCAAAATGTACCTGCACTTAAGTTAAGAGTACCTGCTGTTGGGAAATAGATTGTAAAAGACTTAATACTGGTAGTATAACAGTTAAGTCTGGTAGTATTAGTTAGTTCTTGCAGTACTAAGTTAAGTCTGGCAGTACTAAGTTAAGTATGGCAGTACTATAGTTTAGTACTGGTATAAGTGGCAGTACTATATTATACTGGTCGTATGTAAGTTAGTCTGTTTTTGTAACAGAATAGAGATAATGTTAACTATAGATAATTTTAGAGATATCTTAGGAAGGATATGCATTATCCTTATCACACGTTTTGTAAAGCCAACTAGGGTTTCCTGGTGTAAATAAAAGGAATCCCTACTGCATAATTATATAAACACCATCAAGCATTGAAGCTTAATAGAAATCATAGCAAAATTGAAAGTATATAGTGTTTCTTCTAATCCTTGTGTTAAATTTCGCATCAACACTTGATTCATAGTCAGTGTCTCTCACATAGTTGATTTGATTTATTCAAGTAAGCTATTGTCTTATCAAATACTATACAGATCCAATACAAAGGCCTACAAGTGGTATCAAAGCCAATAGAGGGACTCTGAGTAAGAAGAATCACTAGAACCACAAACAAACACTCTCTTTCAGATCTTTACAAAATGTCTCAACCTGCCAATGATGAGTTCTCACAACATCTCAGTGATGATAAAGCATCAAACCATGAAGATGCATCAGACACTGGTGTTGCACCTAAACAAAAACAATAGGTGATTCCTCAAACAACTGCTATCTCAAATATCAAACTCCCAATTATGAAGGAAGGATGAGATATGAAAAATGGGTCTATGGAGATTGGAGCATTACCTTGGTACATTGTACAATGATGTTTGGAAGGTAATTTAGAATGGAAACTCCAAGAAGAGAATTTCAACTGGAAAGGATGGTGTTATTCGAATACTTCCACCAGTAACTGCTGCAGAAATTCAAGCTGTTGAAAAGGAAAGGAAGGCTAAGAATATCTTGTTGATGGTAATTCCCAAGGAACATATGAGAAGATTTCATTGAATGGATGATGCAAAAGAAATCTGGGAAGCCATCAGAACTAGGTTTGGTGGTAATGCAATTTCAAAGAAAATGCAGAAGGCTGTTTTCAAACAACAGTTTGAAGCATTTAAAATATCCAGTTTAGAAGGGTTAGAAAAGGGATATGACAGATTCCAACAATTACTTTCTCAGTTGGAAGCTCATGGTGCAGAAGTATCAACTGAGGATGCAAATTATAAGTTTCTCAGGTCTTTCCCCCAGCATGGTCCAATCTGGCAATGACTATGAGAACTAAACCAGATGTTGATACTTTATCTATTGATGATTTGTACAATAACCTTAGAGTTTTTGAGTAGGAAATACAAGGTGTCTCAAAAACATCTTCAAGTGCTCAAAATGTTTTTTTTGTTTCACAAAGCAAAAGCAGCACTAATAAGGTTAAGTCTAGTTTTACTGGTGCATACAATACTTGCACTCCTTCTACTTCTTAAACCAATGTTCCTGAAAAAGAAGTTATTGCTGGTTTTGCTGATGAAGTTATTTATTCCCTCTTTGCCAAACAATCAGAAGACTGGGACTTGCTTCATGAAGACCTGGAACAAATTGATGACTTGGACATTGAAGAGATGGACATAAACTGGCAGATAGCAATGATTGCTATTCGAATGAAGAAGTTCTATAAGAAAACTAGAAGGAGGGTTCGTGTGGATGGAAAAACACCTGTTGGTTTTGACAAAAAGAAGCTTGAATGCTTCAATTGTCACAATAGTGGTCACTTTGCTAGGGAATGTACAGCAAAGGGGACACATGATGGAAAGAAGAGGAGAGACTCATTTTATCAACACCAAGAAGCTGGAAAGCAAGAGAAGAATCAGATGGGCTTGCTGACAATGGATGATGGTATTGTCAATTGGGGAGAACATACTGAAGATGAAGAGACAAATCATGCACTCATGGCAATCAGCTCAAGTAGTGAGGTATCTTTGTGTTTTAAAACATGCATTGATTCATACAATACCCTTAAAACACTGTGTGATGAACAAATGAATTAGTTAGGTGATCAAGAAGCACAAATACTTGCCTATAGTCAAGCTGTAAGAAACCTTAAAGCTCAACTTGTTACTTTTCAAAACAGCAACTTTCTCTAAATTGAAACGCTTACATTTCATCAAAATAAATATATAAAAAAGATGAAAAGCTTAAAAGAAAATAGGAGAATTGGATGATAGCTGTAAAAGAAAAGGAACAATTGTAGAAAATATTAGATTCATGGAAAGACTCTTCCAAGAATCTTTGGAGATTAATTAATTCTGGCACGAGTTCAAATAATAAACTTGGCTTAGGGTATGAAATACAATCAAACAATGAGGTTCTAAGTTATGAGGAAGAAATTGGAATTTTCTTTGTTTTTAATTGTTCAGAAGAGGATTCAGTTGGAAAACCTTTGTACAGTAGATTTATAAAAACTAATGATTTTAAAGGTGTTCCACATCCCTTAAGTGGAGATTATACTCCTACACCACAAGAAGAAATTGATGAGTCTTTATATGTTTATGGTAAAAAGGGACCCCAAGAAACCTTGAACCTATGTATCAGATGATAGACCAGTGAATTTTCTACCAACTCAAACTAATGACAGTGTAGAACTATGGAACATCCCTCTGTACCATTCTATGGTTGAATCTGAATCTGAGATTTCAAGTATTCTTCCAAAAGTGTATGTGTCTTCACCTATAACAACAAATGAAAGGTGAGTCTTGATCCAAAAATCAAAAGAAGTTTAACCTAGTTGGTTTCAACACATAAAAACTCCTAACAACCAATCAAAGATCAAGCCCAACACCTAAATTTAATAAGAAGAATTGAATGCTATTGATGGAAATAGAACTAGGGGAGGTACTCTTTCACAAAGAAGAAATGTTTTATTTATGGCAGCCTAAGTTATTTGGACCAAAGATTGTGACTATTAGAAATAAAAATGGCAAGAGAGCTGAGTTTAAGAAACAAAGGTTTTTAATCTCTGTAATGGGGTGGCAAACTAGGTATGGACTAATGCAAACAGGGTTACTCCTGCTAATAATTTTGTTCCTAGATCATTTACAACTTAATGCTGGTAGCAAACATTATTTATGTAGCCAATGTTAACACTGGTAGATGTAAATGTTACTATTGTCAATCTAAGTTAATACGGGTATGACAAATGTTAACCTTTAGCCTAGAAGTCAATATTGGGTTCTAAAGATTAATATTGTTAGATATAGACAACCAATACCTACCAAGACCTCAAACAGCTTTAGTCCAAAAAGACCACAGGTGAATCAATTTAATCAAAGAAGGCATTTTTCCAAATCATATTCATCTGTAAAAAGACCCTTTGCAAAAACTACAGCACAAATGTCTCATTCTCATGCTGTAAAGGGAAATTGGGGATCTGCTGTTAAGACCTCAGCAGGTTATAATTGGAGAAACTCTAAACCAAACTCCAATTATGACAGTGGACCAACTTTTATTAGAAATATGAATGCTAAAGGTCCACCAAGGCATACCAAGCCTTAAAAGGCCTGGGTCCCTAAGAGAAACTATTTTTCCTCTTTTTTCATGTTCAGGATCATCCACTAAAGAACATGGTAGAAAGAGAATATTAGATAGTGGATGCTCAGTGCACATGCCAGGTAACAAGTGATCAACTGGAGGAATTTAAAGAATTCAATGGGGGAATCTGTTAACTTTGGAGGTACACAGGCTAACATATCTGGTAAAGGAAAAATAAGAGTTGGTAATTTAGATTTTGATAGTGTGTCTTTTGTAAAAGAACTAGGGCATTTTAACCTTTTTCTAATATCACAAATATGTAATAAGCAGCACAAGGTTCTTTTTACAGAAACGAATTTCTTGTTTGTATCTTCTGACTTTAAGATGCCTGATGAAAATCAAATACTTCTAAAGGTCCCTAGACATCACAATATGTACAGTTTTGATATGAAGACACCTACTCCTGCAAAAGGTTTTGCCTGTTTGATTGCTAAAGCCACATCTGATGAATCTAAATTGTGGCACAGAAGGTTAGGTCATATCAATTTTAAAAACCTAAACAAACTTGTGAAGGGAAACCTTGTAAGAGGTCTACCTTCCAAGGTTTTCAAAAATGACCATACATGTGTTGCCTGCCATAAAGGTAAACAACACAGGGCCTCCTGCAAGGCCAAATTAGAAAGATTAATCACTAGCCATTACACACCTTGCATATGGATCTTTTTGGTCCTACTTCTGTAAAAAGCATTAATCATTGTAAGTTATTGCCTTTTAATAAATGATGGTGTACAGATTTTAGTTGGGTAATTCTTTTTTGCCTCTAAGGAAGAAACCTAGTGGCATCTTCAGAACTTCATTAGGTCAGAGTTGAAAATCCTTATATATGGTTAAGATTATTAGATCAGATAATGGCACTGAATTTAAGAATAGAGATATGCTTGAATTTTATGGGAACAAGAGAATAAAACAAGAGTATAGCAATGCCATAAATCTATAACAAAATATAGTTGCTAAAAGAAAGAACATGACCCTAATTGAGGCTGCTAGGACAATGCTAACAGACTCACTCTTACCAACTACTTTTTGGGCAGAAGCAGTCTCTACTGCTTGCTATGTTTTAAATAGGGTAAGAGTGACTAATCCTCAAAACAAAACTCCTTATGAGCTTTTGTTTGGCCAAAAACCAATTATTAGCTACATAAGACCTTTTGGGGTGTTATGTTATAATTTTAGATACTCTTAGTGTGCTTGGCAAGTTTGATGGAAAATCTGATGAGTGTTTCTTAGTTGGTTACTCACTAAATAGCAAAGCCTATAGGGTTTATAATTTAGTAACCAAAAGAGTAGAAGTAAATCTACATGTCAATTTTCTTGAAGATAAACCTAATGTCAAAGGAGTAGGGTATAGATGGATGTTTAATATTGAATATCTTACTGATTCTATGAATTATATTCCTGTATCTTTGGAGAATCAAGCTAACCCACATGCAGGTACTTAAGAAGTAACTAACAGTGCAGGTACTTCACAAACTCCAAATGCTAATGCTTCTAAGGAAAAAGATGAGGATGCAAAGCTTATTGTTGTGCCTTCAACTGTCAAGAATACTGTTGAAAAAGTTAAGACAAGGAAGTCTTCTACAAATTCAAAGAAAGAGGATATTTTGTCAGAACCTTAACAAGAGAAGGAGGCTTCTTCTACTGACACTTCAGAAGATAATCCTAAGATTCTAGCTTTTAGAGGAGAGTTGGAAGCAATCGCTCAAAAGCATTTAGGGACAGTACCTGAAAACAACTCTACCAGCACTCTTTCAGTTAATTTTGGTAGTGAACCAGTTAATACTGGTAAGCTTGATCTTGATGATTCACCTATGCCAGAGCTTGAAATTTTTCACAAGTCTGAGACAGGAATTTTTGATGAGGCTTCTTATGTTGAAAAGGGTGTGGTAACTGACTTCAACAGCTTACTAACAGAAATTGAAGTCAGTCCCACTCCTACTCTTAGGATTCACAATATTCACCAAAAAATTCAAATACTTGGTGATCCTAAGTCAGCTGTGCAAACTAGAAGCAAAGTGCAGCAAAAATCAGGGGCTCATTCACTTATCAGCTATATTCAAAAGCAGCAAAGAAACAATCACAAAGATCAACATCATTGTTTGTTTGCCTATTTTCTTTCTTAGGAGGAACCTAAAAAGATTTTTGAAGCTCTACAAGATAACAGTTGGGTTCAAGCCATGCAAGAGGAGTTGTTACAGTTTAAGCTACAACAGGTATAGGTTCTTGTAGATCTACCTCACGGAATGAAGGTAATTGGTACAAAATGGGTCTACAGAAGTAAAAGAGATGAAAGAAGAGTGGTTGTTAGAAATAAGGTAAGATTGGTGGCCTAAGGGTACACGCAGGAAGAGGGTATTAACTATGATGAGGTTTTTGCTCCTGTGGCAAGAATCAAAGCTATCAGGTTATTTTTTACCTTTGCCTCATTTATGGGGTTCATAGTATACCAAATGGATGTAAAAAGTGCCTTTGTGTATGGCACTATAGATGAAGAGGTTTATGTCTCACAACCTCCTGGCTTTGTTGATCCTGATCACCCTAAGAAGGTTTATAAGGTGGTCAAAGCTTTGTATGGACTGCATCAAGCTCCTAGAGCTTTGTATGCTACTCTATCAACATTTCTAGAGAAGCATGGATACAAGAGGGGTACTATTGACAAGACTTTATTTATTAAAAGGGACAAGAAGGATATCATGCTGGTTCAAGTGTATGTTGATGATATCATTTTTAGATCTACCAAAAAGTCTTGGTGTGATGAGTTTGAAGCCTTGATGAAAAGCAGATTTCAGATGAGTTCTATGGGTGAACTCACATTTTTCTTAGGATTACAAGTCAAACAGAACAAAGAAGGAATCTTCATATCTCAGGACAAGTATTAGCTGGAGATACTTTAAGAAATTTGATCTTGTAAGTGTGAAAACTGCAATAAACCCCTATGGAACCAAGATGCAATAACAAAAAATGAGGAAGTAGTTGATGGCATATACACTTTAATACAGAATCCAGATAGGTTCTCTCTGATTTAACTCCTCTACTAGGCCGATATAATGTTTACAGTAAGTACTTGTTCTCGTTTTAAGGTCACATCCAAGACTTCACATCTCAATCTGTGAATGAGAATCTTTAAGTATCCTTAATGGGCAAACCAATTTGGGCTTATGGTATCCTAGAGAATCACCTTTTGACCTGGAAGCTTTCTCTGATAGTGATTATGGTGGGTCAAACCTTGACAGGAAATCCACAACAGGTGGTTGTCAATTTCTTGGACAAAGACTTATCTCATGGCAATGCAAGAAACAGACCATAGTGGCTACTTCTACAACTGAAGCTGAATATGTAGCTGCTGCAAATTGCTGTGGACAAGTATTGTGGGTTCAAAATCAACTGCTGGACTATGGTTTCAATTTCATGAATACCAAAATCCACATTGATAATGAAAGCACAATTTGCATTGTGAAGAACCCAGTGTATCATTCCAAGACAAAGCACATCGAGATACGCCACCATTTTATAAGAGATTGTTATGAGAAGAAGCTCATTAGGGTGGAGAAAATTCACACAGACTTAAATGTAGCTGACCTATTGACCAAACCTTTTGATGGACCAAGGTTTAATTTCTTAGTGGTTAGTATTGGTATGATAAACCCATAGCTACGTTTAAGGGGAGGCTTAGTTATATAGTTTGTATAATTCTGGTAGTTAGTTTAACTAAATTCTGGCTTAAGTAGTCTTAATTCTGGTAGTTAGTAGTCTTACTTCTTGTAGTAAGTAGTATTAATTCTGGTAGTTAGTAGTATTAATTCGGGTAGTTAGTTTAAGTTAATTCTGGTTTATACAAACTCCTGCAGCATGTTTTTCTTTGTTTTAGACTAATTCTTGCAGGAATAGCATGGATTTGCAGATGTAAGGAAGGTGTGATAAGGTCTTTGTTTTGTAAGTCTTCAGTAAATACTTAATTCTGGTTGAAAAAGAGTTAATTCAGGTTGAAACATACTTAATTCTGGTTGACCAAAGTTAAGTCTGGTAGTGTTAATTTTCATTCTGGTAGGTTACCGTTAGTGCTGGTTGCGGGAAAATTGATTTTTGCTGTTTAAACACTGTTTAAATGTTACCGTTACAGATTTTTACGGCGCTATTGTCGTTAACAGAGAAGCTATATATAGATAAAGTTTGATTTCTCTTTCATACTTATCTTTTATTTACTATCTCCCTCTTATCAAAGTAAAAATCTTCTTTATCTTTACAAAGGATATATTCAATTTTCTTTTTACCAGCATCTAGAACCTCACTCGTAACTAAACCCAGTAATTTTTAGTCCACATCACTACCTTTTATTGCAACTTTCAAATCATGGCTCAATTAAAATACTACGACAAACATAATCAAGTGGGATTTTTGCGCAAACCTGACGAAAGTGCAGGGTTTGCAGAGATAGTGGATTTTCTAAGAGGTTCCAACCTCAGGTATGCTTTAACTACTAATCCTACTATCCATGATTCCCTAGTCAAACAGTTTTGGCAGACTGCTACTGCCAAAACTCTTGCTGATGGGACTCTAGAGTTACACGCAACTATTGATACTATTGCGTATACAATCACTGAGGCATCTATTAGAAGTAAGCTTAAATTAGCAGATGCTTTAGGGATTACCATGTTGCCAAACAATAAGATTTTTAAGGGGTTGGGGCATATGGGGTATCCTACTGATGGATCTTTTACCTTTTAGAAAAGTTTTTTCACACCCCAATGGAGATTCTTAGTCCATCATATTTTACATTGTATAGGCTCTAAAAGTTGTGGATGGGATCAATTTGGTAGCAATATTGCTACTGCCTTGATTTGTCTTTCCACTGGCAGAGTTTATAATTTTTCAAAACTAATTTTTGATAGCATGGTGGCAAACTTGAAAAGCAAAACAAAGTTTTTGATGTAACCTCGTTTTCTGCAAATGATTTTGGATATACAAACTGAAAACAAACACCCTTATCTGGCTGTGACCTTGACCAAAAAGATTTTTGGAAATATGAAAAGGGGTTTTAGAGGGGTACCAAGACCTTTGTTGCCTACTATGTTGTCTATTGTTGTTCCAAGTGCAGGACAAGAAGTTCCATTTGTCACTCAACCTCAACCATCATCTAGTGTGGTACCACCAACACCACCTACAACTCAACCTATACCATCTAAAGCCACAACGATTCCACCTCTATCTCAACCTGCACCACCTACACCTATCGCTGAAACTACCACTGCATCCCCCTCACCTTCACCTACACCTGCACATGAACCAATGGAGCATACCTTTGAACAACCATCATCTGACCAACAACCACCTTCACCTAGACAAGAAGCTACTACTTCCCAGTTAATGATAAGGATTGATGACTTGGAGAAGCAGCTCAAAGAAACCAAATAGACCTTTGGGAAAGCTATCCTCGCTTTGGTGGAAAGATTAAAGACTTTGGAGGTTGCTTTGAAGAGAAAGACCAAAAGGGTTCTTTTATCTAATTCTGAGGAGGAAGAAACCGAGGCTCAGGGGAGGAAGACTCATGATTTAGATCCTCTGGTTTCTTTGGTACAAGAGCTTGTTACTCCCTCAAATACTGTCAATGCTTCAGGGGAGGAACAAGTTGAAGACATAAGCCCTACAACTCTAGAAGCTGCTGCAATCTTAATAAAAGTTAAAAAGATCAAGCCAGTTGACAAAGGAAAGAGATACAAGAGAAGGAAGAGTTCAAAAGAATTTGCTGGTACTGGTTTGGACTTTGAAGAAGTTAAGTCTGCCTTTGAAAAAGTTAATACTGGTGGCATTAAAGTTAGTTATGGTATTGAAGAGATTAATACTGGCAGTTTGGATGTCAATATTGGCATTGATCCAGTTACTACTGATAGCATAAGAGTCTTAGTACCTTCTCCAGACAAAGGTAGAAGAGAAGGAAAACAGAAGAAGAAGAGACTCAAGCTTCTAGAAAGACAAAAGAACAAATTCTTCAAGAAGAAGCAGGACTTGTTGAAGCTATCAGATTAAATGCTTTAGAAAAAGCTTTGGAAAAGGAAGAAGTGGCCAAACAAGTTCATTTGGATTCACTTCTAGCTCAAAGGTTAGCTGAAGAGCAAGAATTAACAGAGGAACAAAAGAAAAGGAAGGCTCAAGTTCAGTTTGAAGCTCAATCTTATACTGAAGAAGATTGGGACACTATTAGAGCAAAGCTTGAAGTAAATGCAGAATTGAAAGAGAGTGTGCTTGGAAAGGATCTTACTATTGAAGATTATGCCAAAAGGATGGTAGAATTGGTAAATCAAAGAAGAAAACACTTTGCAGAGAAGAGCTAGAGCAAAAAGGAATAAGCCTATGACTCAAACACAACTCAAGACCTATATGTCAAACTTTCTAAAGAATCAAGGGACATGGAAGTTGACTCAATTAAAGAAGTTGAATTTTGAAGAAGTGAAAGCAAAATTTGAAAATTGGTTAAGCAATTGGATACCTATGTCCCCATGAACTTTGAAGCAACAAAGGAAAGTTTGCAAAGAAGCTAAAGTTTGATGATGAAGGTACTCAACCAATAGAGAAGAAGATTGAAGAAGACAAAGATGATAAGCCAACCAAGAAGACTGGAAAGAGGAGAAAACAGATAGAAAGGAAAGGATTCCATACTGACCATGATAGGGATGAATCTGAAGATTTAGATGAAGCTAAAGAAAAAGATGATTCTACTTCAGGTACTAAAATTCCCATTAATCATGTTCCTGTAGCTACAAAATCACCCAGTATAGCCAATTACAAGATCATTAAGCAAGGAAGGAAAGGTGTATACCAGATTGTTAGGGAGAATGGAACTGATATGGTATACATAAGCTTTGGAGCAATGTTGACTGACATATCAAGAGATGATCTTACAGAGCTATACAGGATTGTCATGAAGAAACATGGTATGAATGAGCCAGAGGATGAATTTGAAAAGGTACTTTGGGAATACTTGAAGAACATGTTTGAAGAACCCCTTAGTACAGATTCAATTTGGAGTTTGCCAGGTCAACAAAGGATAATTTGTCAGAGATACTATGATGCTTACAGAGTACATTGTTTGAACTTGGAGTCTTCAGATGTTTATATGCTAATAGAAAGAAAGTATCCTTTGTCTGCTGAAGTATGCAAAGCTATGTTAGACAAGAAACTTCAAGGAGGAAAACCAGATGAGGATTGTTATAAACTTTTGAAAATGATAGAGAAGCAAGCTGGTATTGGAAAATAATAGAGATTGATGAGTTAGCAATCTAGAATGAAGATGAGGAGAACAACACTTGGTGGAGGTGCTATGCACTAACACAACAAATGGTTATCAGTCCACCATGTCTAATAGACCCAAGGATTGGCTAGTCCAGGAGCAAACGAATCTTGGTAAAGACTTCTCAAATCTGTTTATGGCTGACAATTTACCAAAAATTGTATGGTTATCAACTCACAATATCTATGTTTGTAAAGAGTTGGCTAGCCCATAAGTTTATGGATTGTGGTAAAGGCTGTGGAAAAACCATAACTAGTCCATGAGATTATGGCTTATGGTAAAGACAAATTGCAAATCCATATTAGATGGTTGACACTTTACCAAAAAGTGGATGGTACATCAACTCACCAAGTTTCATGTACAAAGAGTTGATATGGTAATCAATCCACCATGGAATTTACCTTTTCTAGGTGCCAAAGGATTGACTAGCCCTGAGCAAACGGCTACAGGTAAAGGCATATCAAATCCGTTCATGGCTATAATGGTTTGCCAAAAACCATATGGTATTCAACTCACCAATGTTTCACGTACTGAGAGTTGAAATGGTTTTCAGTCGACCATGGACATGCACCTTTCTGGTGGCCAAAGGACTGGCTACTCCAGAGTTAATGGCTAACTGGTAAAGAGACATCAAATCCATTTAAAGTTTCAATGATTCACCTCTCACAGGAGTTAACACACCTGGAAGTGATGAGAATAGTCTGAAACTATATGATTTGATGTACATATAGTCAATGTAGCTGTTTAAGTGTTGCTGATATGAAGTGTTGCTGAAAAGTTTTGAAGAATAGTTGCTGCAAAGATCAAAAAGAGATGATTTGAAGAATTGCAGCTCAAGAATAATTCGAAGAGTTTTGTTTACAACATCCCCAGGAAGCTCAAATTGAAGACACTTGAAGAAACTTGATGTTCATAAGTGATGATCAAGTTAGGGGAGGATTGTTAGGAAATATATTGTAAAAGACTTAATACTGGTAGTATAACAGTTAAGTCTGGTAGTATTAGTTAGTTCTGGCAGTACTAATATTAAGTCTGGCAGTACTATAGTTAGTACTGGTAGAGTGGCAGTACTATAGTTAATACTGGTTGTGTTTAGTTAAGTATGTTTATATAACAGAATAGTGATAATAGTTATCTTAGAGATATCTTAAGAGATATCTTAGGAAAGGATATGTATTATCCTTTCACACATTTTGTATAGCCTTTTAGGGTTTTCTTAGTGTATAAAAGGAACCCTATGTCATAGAGTTTCATATAACAAATAGTAGAATTGAAGCTTAATAGAAATTAATAACAAAGTTAGTATTATATTGTGTTCTTCTTAATACTTGTGTTAAGATTCTGCATTAACACTTGGTATTCATAGTTAGTGTCTCTCACATAGTTGATTTGGATTTATTCAAGTTAGCTATTGTCTTACAAAGGCTATATAGATCTAAAACAATGGACCTACAAGTTCCCGTATAGGGAGGTGGAACAACATTTTTGCACTTATCAACTATCTGACAATCTATTAGTTTGCTTAAGCTTTTAGATGAATTCTCAAAATTTTCTACTGTTAGCTGAATTTCATCTTTTTCTTTTTTAGCCAGTTCCAACTTCCTCCTAAGCTCTGTAATGGCTACTTCTCTTAAATGAATCTCATATTTTAAGACCTTGACTTCTTCCTCATAAACAGACTCATTTTTCTTATAAACTAGAAGTCTTGCTTCTACAGACTCTAAACCTGTTTTATAAGAAATAACATTTAACTTAGATGTCCTTAAGTCTTTTAATGGTTGTTCATTTTGTTCTTTAAGAATTTTAACATTTTCCAAGCAAAGGATGCATGACAGTTTAAATCAGTAGATACCTCAGTGTTCGAACTTGTGAAGAGTAAGCCATGATTTGCCTAAAAGTTAGTTGGACCTTCTTTTCCCTTGTTAATCCAATTTACATGGAACACCTTCACAGACACCAATGATTAGAAGTAGTTGTCTCCACTGACACAACCCTTCTTGTGTTCTCCCTATTCTTGTTTTCTTAGTTCCTTGGATCCCTGTACTCCGTTGCAAAGTGTCCCCTTTTGTGGCAGTTGTAACACTCCACCTTGGACTTATCAAACCCAATGGTCTTAGTACCATTCACAGAAAACTTCCTTCCAGTGTTCTTTAAGAATCTCCTTGCCCTCATTTTTAGCATAGCCATCTGCCACCTTAAATCAATCTCTTCTAAATCATCAGGATGAATTTGTTGCAAGTCTTCATTGTTAAGTTATGGACTGTTTGGTTGACTTGCAAAGAAAGCACAAATAACAGCATCACTCAAGTTGTCAATTGTTGTTAAGTTTACAGCAGTAGCTTGAGTGCTAGCAGTTGTAGCACCATGAGCAGTATTAACTGCTCCATTTGTACTGCTAGTGCTGTTTGAGGACACAAAGGCTACATTTTGTGTGTTTGTGCTTATGCTTGATGTCCCTTTGACTTCTGGTTCATAGATCTTTAGGTTGTTGTAAAGATCATCCAAACTTAATGTATCTATCTCAGGCTTGTTCCTCCACACAATGGTATGTGTGTTCTATTCTGGTGACAGACTTCTTAAGAACTTCTGATTTACATCTTCATGTGAGATACTTTCACCATGAATCTCCAACTGACTGATAAGCTTTTGAACCCTATCAAAATTTTGATCTAACACTTCTGAGTTAGATGCAGTAAAATTTTCATTATGCTGCTTTAGAAGATTCCTCTAAGTCTTTTTAGTAGCAGCATTCCCTCCAAACCTCTTCTCAACAGCCTACAACAATGACTTGGCATCTTTGATGGAGTTAAACTTTAATTGATGTTCATTAGGGATGCCCATCAATAAAGTGCTTTTTGGCTTTAACTCTAACCTCCTTTGTGCCTTTTCTTCAGCAGTTGTAAAAGCAATTATAGTCTCAACACCGTCAACAACTTTTGTTATTGGAGGTGCATTACCATTCTCTATTACTTCCCATAGAGAATAATCAATCATCTGGATGTACTGTTCCATCCTCGTCCTCCAAAGCTCATATTCACCTGGTTTGAGCATAGGCACTTTTGATGCAGCCACCATATGTGCTGAGTCTTAATCCATCTCTTTGTAACAAACAGACCTTGTGTGTAAAAGCAGTTTCTTCTTATTCAAAGCTTCTTAACAAGCTCTGATACCACTTTTTGATCCCACTTGAATAGATCTTGAATTCCTTAGCTTGTGTAAGGTTTAGTTATGCAAGATAAATCTTACACAACTATGGTAGAAACTTTGTAAAATATATCAAAGATTATGCGATATCTAATCTTTGATCAATAAGAAGAATATGCAATAGAACAGTAAATCTAATGAACACACATATTAACAAACAAAACTTCAATATATTAATACGAATACTCTTACTAGTATTAGGGTTACAAACCTTGAAGCTATGAAATATACGACTAAAAGATGAGATGTATATGTATAAAACTCTATACCCTAGGACCTCCTTTTATACACCAAGGAGTCCTAGTCGATTTACAATATATTCATAAGACTTAGAATATTCTCGATGATCTATTCTATAAATAACTCATACTTATCACGTAAGTAATCTTGATCTTCAAGAAATCTTTATTCTTTCTCTGATAAGTCTTTGATCTCTTCTCTGTCAGCATAAACTCTTCCAGCAGTTGTAACTTTTATACCAGCAACATTAACTTTCAACACCAACAGTAGTAACTTTTGTACCAGCAACATTAACTATGTACAAGCAGTATTAACTACTTAGAAAGTTTTCTTCAATCTTCACCAGCAGTACTAACTTTACTCAAGCAGTACTAACATATACTAGCAGTCTTAAGTTACACTAGCAGTAGTAACTAAGTTACACTAGCAGTAGTAATATACACTAGCAGTAGTAACTAGCAGTACTAACTACTTAGCATATTTTTCATTAAGATTACTGAACAACACTAATTTACGCTTAGTAGTAGTAATACAAACCTTAGCCGCAGTAACTCTAAGATCATCAAAAAGTCTTTTAATCCCAACACATACTTATGTCATTTTATTTCTCATGTGGCTTTATTCTTGCTTTTGCTGACACAAGACGTATTCTATTTTCTTTTCACATACGATTTTTACCTCTCGTTCTGTTTTTAGTTATCCTCGCTTAATATTAAGTTCTTGGATACTATTTCTACGAGATAAAAGATGGAAGAATGAACGAGGATTTTCAATTTTCTCATGCTTTAAAAGTGTTCATCTTAACCAATCTTTAGAGAAATAACATCATTTGTACGAATGAAAACTTTTCAGAAAACGATCATTTCGCATGAGAATGAGTTTTCCTTTTAGTAAAATAACCTTGAGCCTCAAAGATACATTGATTTACTAAAGGAATACATTATCAGATTTTAGGTGATAACTACCCCTAATAGCCATCCTGATTTATCAGTAACTCTTAGTCAAATTATTTCAAAGTAGACTCAAAAGAACTTTTGTCTTGGAAATTTAATTTAAAAGGCATTGTGTTATTTTGAAAATCAATAGATAATGACGTGTAAAAATCTGTAGCAATAAAGTTTAAAAAATCTGGACACATCATTACTAATATTTTAGGATAATATCTCGTATGAGATTAAGTGCCTCGGGAAAACCACATGTAGTACAAGTACTAGTATAGTAATCCACTTCACTAGTGGGGTTAATCCGAAGATCGACCATGAGTATTATAAATAATACCCTAGTGCACTATAGAGAAATTTATGAGAGATATATCCAATATAACACATTTAATGAGAAAGATAGTTTATTTCGGAATATTCTTATATCTTATGATGACAAGTCACTACATCGTAGATTACTAGCAAGTTTTTTGATATAAAAGTATTTGATTAAACTATTTTTGACATTTTCACAGATAACAGATAGAACAAGTATTCATACATGTGAATATCAAAAGAACTTAATAAGCACGAGATTAAGAAAGTCAAACTTAGTCAACGGTTAAAGTCATTGGTCAACGGTCAACGACACAGTCAAAGTCAACGGTCAAAATCCATAGACATGGTCAAACTAAGTCAATGATCTAATCTTCTATGTTCAAGGTTTTGAGATTAAGTTTACGAGATATTTAAAAATCGTATAAAATTTACTCAATTAAATATATCCGTTTTAATCCTTATTTAAATAATTCGTTCATTTTTGTGATTTAAAAAACATTAATATTTTTTGGAAAAAAATTATTAAGTTTTAAACACTTTAAAATTTGTGAATTTTTTGAATTATTTAAAACCTTTTCATTTTGATATTTGAAATTTTGAATCTTTTAGTGTTTTATGGATAAAAAAATTGTGAATAATATATCGTTTTGGTCAAACGCTAGATGAAGGTCAAACAAAGGTCAAACTTGGTCTCGGTTCAATGTGCCTTTAAACCGGATCAAATAGTATGAATCGGTAGGCTTGAACATTGGGCCAAACAATAATGGTCTTGAAACGGACTAAAAGTCTTATTGGGCTTTTAAATGGGACAAGATAATTTTGGGTTTGTTAGAAATCCAAAAAAGGATTGGTCACTCCATGTATTTACTTAATTAGCTTGTTGACTTAATGTGTATTAATCAGTAATCTGACCGGGCCAAACTATAGAAAGCCCATGACAAGCCCATAGAAAGGCCGGTCAACCCATTGTATTTATACCCTCTCCGTACATGGAGAGGGTGTTGGTTGAAGCATTTTACATATGTGTTTCTCCCCTCTATCTCTCTCTCTAGATTTCTCTCTCCATCCGACATCTCTCTTCTAGGATTTGCCTCTCTAAGAATATAAGTGTGTGTGAAACAAGGAACCTACAATTGGTATCATCACCATGGTTTGATCTTGGGGCAATAAGTCATTTAGTGATTATTTGTGGTTGTTATGTTTGAGCTTATTCGACGGCTGTTTGGGCTTATTCTTATTCTGCTTATTTTTTTCTTTTTGTCCTCTTTTGTTGATTTGGTTTCAACATGCATCTATTCTTTCTATTAAAATAGAACTAGTTTTAAACAGTGTGTTTTTTAAATATTGTATCTATTCTAGCAGTGCATCTATTCTGCCTATTTTTTGTCCCATTAAGTTTTTTTTGTTAAAAATAGTTTCAAACCGTTTTTCATTTATCAGTTATTTTTATAGCATAATCATTTAGGTGTTTGGTTCCAAACAGTGGTCTTAACATAGTGCGTAAGAGTTTTTGGCTAGTGTTTGGTTTTGGCTTATTAGATAAACACTTTAAAATTTTCTTTCATAAAAACCAAACTAGCATATAAAGGGCTTACGTGTGTAGCTTATTTAGGTTTAAACTGCTAATTTTACAGCTTATTTGTCTTAGCTTATCGGTTAAGAGGGTGTTTGGATTCAGCTTATTTCATATTAAGGTCTTTAGTTTCTTTTATAAAAACCAAGATAGCATATTGAGGATCATATAAAATAGCTTATTTAGGATTAAAACTACTTTTTATCAGCTTTTTAGTGCTTACTTGTCTCTCGTCTTAGCTTTAAAGGAGTGTTTGGATTTAGCTTATTTTTATAAAAAGCTTGTCTCTTCGCTTTCTAAACTGTTACTAGTTTATTGTTTTTGTTTTTTGCGTGGCTTATTCCATTGGCTTAACAGCTTGTTTAAGAGCTTATTTCTAGGTTTGTTTGTGGTCAACGGTTTGGGCACAAGACAAAGACAAGGACGTTTTTAGTTGGTTTCTATAACAAGACAAGAAATAGTACAATAGTATGTTTTTGTATGTGTAGGCGAATTATACCGAAAAACCATTGGGCAAATTATACAGAAAATCTTGGACGAATTATACCACAGCCAAAGCTAAGTGAATTATACCACAGCTAAAGCTAGGCGAATTATACCACATCTAAAGCTAGGCGAATTATACCACATCCAAAGCTAGGCGAATTATACCACAACCAAAGCTAGGCGAACTATACCACATACAACGTTGGGCGAATTATACGTTTTGTATTAGGCAAATTATACATCCCATACTACGCGAATTATACATGTTGTGTGCTAGGCGGGTTATACAAAGTTAAACGAGATTGTTTTATCGTGTTTCAGGTTTTTTGGTTTCGAGTTTCGGTTGTTCGCGAGTCTTCTATCTACTATCATTACAATCGTAGTCCTTCAACAATCATCGTGGCATATTTGATTTTGATCGATCATTAACACAAGAGTCCGTGAGAAGAGATATACAATCGCTCCATTTTTACAACATTTAAACAAAAAAGATAATGGAAGAGGTGGGAAACTGTTTTTATTAAGCTAATATTTGAAATTTACAATTTCAGTCCCTGGATTTCAAGACAAATTCATCATTCATCCTTTCTTTGTTTATTTCCCCTCAATGTTAAAATAGTTTTACACCGTTGGTCCTCAGAACTTATAATTCAACCGTTAGTCCTCAAACGCTCACTGTTATTGCACTGTTAGTCCCTACAATTTAATTAACAACCGTTAAGCACTTTACTTGGATTTCAATTGCACCGTTAGTCCTTGTTTGTGTTTTAATCAACTGTTAATCATTTTAAGATAAAAAGTGTAGTAAGCGTTCATCCTTTTAGCTCATCAATCGTTAACAAGAGTTTCAATACTTCAAATACAACAACGATTTCACCAACAACAATTCTATTTTCATGGTTTCTTCTTGATTTAGTAAAATCTCGCGAAATACTCATGTTTTTTTTGGTTTAATCAAGACTTGTCAAATCCCGTGAACTAGATTCTCATCAACAAACCATAACAATATCACTTAATCTACTTAAGATCCTTAATTTCATTTCACACATCAAATTATAATGGAATCTTTGAATTCGAATTCACAAGAGAGAGAGATGCATTAGTTGTAACAAATGCAAGACAAAGCAAAAGTGAGTTGCATGATATCTTTTCGATTACTGCATTCCCTCCTCAAGGTTTTTTCAAACAACGACTTAAAATGAACTCGAATCGAGTGATGTTTTGAACATGCATTTACGACTCTCTTTGATCAAGATGTTTAGAATTTCAGAGGCCCAATGTTACAAAACTTGGATCAACTCGAAAAGCAACTAGACAAAGAAGAATTTCAAGAAACTGGATCCATAGATGCTTTTAGAGTACTCAAGACACAGTTTTAGTTGTTCATCAATTTTTGATACTATTTCGATAATGATGATGGTCTGTGGAAATTGTAGAGGGGGGTGAATACGTTTCCATTTAAAAAATTAAAATATTTCGTGTCAATTTATCCATCAAGTTAGATGCAATATGATAAGTGTGAATAATACATCTATATCCACTAGAACATGTCATAGCAATATAAGCACAATCACAATGTTAACTTCTATCTATGATACAATCATCATCCAAACAATGTAAGCAACAATCAACACACATATAGATCTAATGCAAATATAAATGTAAGGAGATAAGGTAAATAAAGATGTAAAGCAAAAAGTAAAAGAAAGTGCAAACCAGACGCGATGATTTATAGTGGTTCGGTTACGAAGTACCTCTTCGCCCTACTTCACTCCCTGAATACCCAACTCGAGAGTTACTTCACTAGTTAACAAGCTCCCTTTAGGCGGAGAAAACCAAACACAACTAAGCTTACACCGCATGGACGATTCTGAAGTATAAGTTGGTTAAGGTTAGTATTTTGCCTATGATCCAACCAGAAACCAGAGGGATATACCCAAGGGACACTCCATAGTTAGAGAAATAGTAGTCCTTAGGTTTATGAGATGTATGTTGTTAAAAGGAGTGATTGCCGACTAGATGAGCTAAAATGAACATCACAACAAGGTGTTTGTAGTAATGACGTATTGGTAGCATTGAAAGGGGTGAAGAACTAAAAAGAAATGTATGGTTAAAGGGGTCTATGAAGTAGCCCTCCACACATTTAGGAAGAAACCAGGTCAAACATATTGCTTTAGAATCACAATGTTGATTGCTGATATTGAAGATGACATCATGGACCCAGTGATGCAATGCATAACCCTCCCTAGCCATTCGGGTTTCTCTCAAACATGATAATTGTCTCATTTGTCACGGAGAATATACACGACTTCTATTGACTTTCTACTCCGAGATTAGTGATATTAAATAGGTGGCAGTTGCTCCAGCCTTGATTACTAAAACCAAATGCACCTAATCAGAGTTTTGAGCCCAGAGATCCATAAATATATCTCATTAGGACAAATTCTCATTACTATCACTGCTGAAACACCAATTAGTTCACAAGCTGTTAACAAGAGTCATAGCATTATCTTGTGATTATGCCAGACATCGGGTGATACTTATGTACTCACAACGAGATGGAATTCTGCTTGAGCCAGCATTCAAAACAAGCTCTTGGTAGGGACTTGCAAGATTCTATATGGAATCAAACTTGTGTCACAGGAAAGAAACGATGGTGCGATTCATGTGAATCAAATTGTTACAGGAAATGAATTGACGGTTAATAAAAAGATAGTAAATAATTTCTGTTTCATACTTACCGTGATGTCTGCTTTAGACGTTCTGGTAATGGAACTAGCAAGCATGGTTAATCTAATTGAAATATGTGTTTAGAAGATCATTTGTTTGGAGCTGGTAAACCCTGTCAGAAGTTTCTTTGAATCTACCGGATCAAGGTACAATATTTTTCTGTAAAATGGTCTAAGGAACCCGAAACCGGAGTTTAATCTAACCACATTCGGGCGAATGACAAAGCCACATTCGTCCACACGCTTTATTGCTAACTAATTTATTTTAGGATTCATATAAAGATGGAGATGGAGATGCCTCATTCCAGCTGAAGTCAGATTTATTACCACATGCTCCTGCTCAAACTACAAAGACATACTATAAGCATTAAGATTCAAGAATAAAAAAAGCTCAAAAATTAAAAGACAAAGTCTGCCGCAAACTTTGATATACAAGATCTTCCTTCAAGATATCAAGTCTATCAAGGGAGATTGTTAGCAAGCTTTCAAGATGATGTAAAGTATGAGCATGTTGGTCAAGACACAAGATCGCAAGGCGGCAAAGACGATCAAGACAGAAGGATAAAGATTTAAAGATCTTAGACATAAAGACGAAGTCAAAAGACAATGACAAAGGCTCAAGATCAAAGACCGCAAAGCATGAAGGAACAAGCCTACAACGTAGACAGAGACAAAGATCACAAGAGCTTAACGACAAAAGCAATCTCATTGATCTCATAAAGGAGTGTCACAATGAACTCACTTCGGGGGAGATTGTTAGCCTCAAAATATTGAGTCGAACAAGGAAGTTCGTTCATTAAGAATATTACGTCTCGGTCATTTAATTATGTAACGTTGTAATAGGCTAGAAAAGAAAACGGGTTAATTTAGTAACCTAATATTAGATGTATTGCGGGTTTAAATCCAAGAAAATCCCTCCGTGTCAAAGCCCTACACGTCCAATGTAAGTGTATGGGTATATAAACCCTTTTCCACCCTGGAAAAGGGTGTTGGTTGTTTATTCTCTTGCAAGCTAATATTAAATCCTTCTATTTTTCTCTCTCTTGTTTCTCTCTCTAAACATCTTCTTATCTTCTTTCTTATTTTCTTGTTCAATCCATGTCCTAAATAATAAAGTGAAGTGATTACGGGGTTCCGACACTAGACAAAAAAATTTTAAAATTTAAATTTGGATTTGTTGTTAGATGGCTGGTTCTCTTCAGTTGCACTGTCCGGTTCCATTGTGGTGATGAAACCGCCAAGAACCGAGCTACATTATTGGCCGGATTTATTACATTGCACTGGTCGGTTCCATTGAGACAATGGAACCGCTGGAACCGGGCTACAATAACTTTCAAGCCTATAAATACCAGTCATTTTTATTGTTTTATGTAACAATTAGAATAGTTTTTTCACTCCTATATTCAACTAACATCTGATCATTGATCATGTTTTTTTCATTTTAGTGTTTTGGTGAATTTATTAATAGGAGAAGCTTTACCGAATTTTGCATATGAGATCAAGAATTACTTGTAGCAATCTCTTATCTCTTAAAGATCTATCTACTAATCTCCAAGCTTCATCTATCATCATTGATTATAGATTCATGTATCATATTGTACTTAGAGCAATTGGGAAAGTGTATTGTATTTGATAGGATACGTAGGGTAGTATCTATCTTTGTTGTATCTTAGTGTATTGCTTAGCACCTAATTTAGGGTAAGCATTGTGAAGTTTGTTCCTTCTTGTTGGAACACGGTATTTAGCTTAGTACCGTATAAAGGGTAAGCGAATTTTGGTTTGATTCTACCTTGTGAAGAATCCGGTATATAGCTTTGTACCATTAAAAGATGTAAGAGACGTTGTGAGGCTTCTCCGTCGGTTGAAGGAGTTTTGGTGAGTAGTGGATTCGAACTCTCGAGTAGGTGACTCGGGGAGTGGAGTAGGGCAAAGAAGGTCACCTTGTAGACGAACCACTATAAATATTCGTGTCTTATATCCTTTATGTTCTATGTTTATTAATCGTCATAAAATACACATATAAAAACAATTAAATTAAAATTTTAATTGGCAAAACTATTCACCCCCCCCCTTCTAGTTTTCCACAATTGGTATCAGAGCAGGTTATCAAAGTTTTTTAAAATAAACTGTGTTTTAAAATCTTTATAAACTGATCAAATAAATTTCGAAAACTACAAATTAGATCTATTTGTATCATATACTCTTTTCTTGTATAAAGGGATGAATGAAGAATCATCAAATGATCACGGTTTACTTGATGCTCTCTAAGGTACTATAAAAATCTTCTCCACTTAAAATCTAATAAATACCTTAGTTTGTGTATTAAGCTCATATTTGCTGGACTGGCCCGAATCTCGGGCTTGGCCCAACAAACCGGTTCCGTCGGTTCCATGTGAGAAAGGAACCGGCCAGACTTAGGCAGTGTTTGTTTTTGCAAAAAAAGTCTAACCGCCTCTGACGTCTTACCAGTCAGACGCGGTCAGACGTGGAACTTGTTTGTTTTTTTCTTGTTAGTCAGACGCGGTAAGAGCTAGAAAGATCTGATTGAGTTACAGGTTCGTGGGTTATCTGATTGCCTCTTACTCTTGATGTCTCCTTCATCACTTCACTTTAACTTGCGTTGACATGTTACATTCTCTGCTGTTGTTTTTTGGTTCTTTTTATATTGTTTGTGGGTGGAGTTTTTGTGAAGAAAAGGTTGCAGCTTTTTTTTATGAAGAAGAAGATGGGAAAAGATGAGTATTCTCTCAAAGAAAACACGTGATCTTGTCAAGAATATATGGGTTGTTGGGCTTTAATCCTTTATTGGTTGGAATATAATTTTTTACTATATTTTACGTATAACTTGTACGGAGTATATTTTAATTTTATACAGTATTGTTATCTCAGCCAATTTTATGTACAAAATAAGTTTGACTTGCTTAAGTAAACTTTTTGTTTTTAAGTGACTTTTACCTTTAAATTGATATGTTTTTGTTTAAAATTCGTTCGACATCGAAAATTATTTTTCCGGATGGTTTAACGTTGATGTTGTTAATTGTTGGTTGTTTTCATTTGTTTATATTATATAGATTACAAATAGTGTCGGGCTGGAATTTTCGGGTTCGATTTTATTAAGCTACCGAGCTATTGCTTCGTGAATTGAAATATTAGTTGTAACTCGTTTATTGAAATAGTGTGATCCGAAAGTGTGTGTATTTGTGAATTGCTAGACCGATTATTTTTTCCCAAATATTCATCTTATTGTTATTCTTTTAATATATACTTAAAGAAAACAAAAAAAATAAAACCATTCAGACAATTATAAAAAAACAAACAACACTATTTCATTCAGATTCAGACGTTGAAACCACCTCTTACCAATAAGATGTGGTAGTCAGATTCAGACCTGAAATATCTTAATGAAACAAACACACCCTTAGCCAATGGAACCGCGGGGTCTGTTAAATATCTCATTCTTCCTGGGCTTAAAATAAAATAATTAGGCTAAATCATAGATTTCAAAATCCTTTGAGGATGTTTCAAAATTTTTTTATTATACATACATCTTCTCAAAAAAATTTGGATCATGTACATCTTCCTCGGACTAAAATCATGAAAAGGTACACTTCTCTTTGTCGTACTAAATTTAATTGGTTTATAACATGAATGTGAATTAATTGTATTATGTTATGTGGTTTGTGTTATTTCCTTAAATATGATTATAGTATTTGGGTCTAGAACACCTCAACAACTTCCTCCCTAGGACTTCTTTAAATAATTTGTCCTTTAGTCATATCATGCTATCCAAACACGATATTACTGGTATTAAGCCTAACCATTCAAAATTCAAATATCTCTCACATTCTCCTATACAAACTAACGACACATCCTCTTTATATAGACTTCTCCCCTCCTCAAACACTCTCACTCAATTCAAAAATCAAACCTCTCCACTTTCCCTCTCATTCATATATCTGGATCACCATGGAGGCTCTTTTGGAAGTTTTTAGCCCCGTCTTGATCATTGATAAAGCTCTAAATATACATAAAATATCCCTCGAAAATATATGAAATTGATATGATAACGCATGAAATTGCAAGTTTTGGTTGTTTGTTGGTACAATAATGTTTCCGGACCAAGAATGACGAGAAGGACCAAAAGTGTCAAAGAAATCCATTAAAAGCATTAACGATCGTTAAAAGAAGAATTTAGAAGAGAATTGAATGAAGAATTAATGAACGAGGCCAAAGTGCGGCGTACTTCAAAGCGGGATAAATGTAATTTATATTGTGCGACGCATTTCACCTGCAGTTACTCAAAAATAATAATGATTGCCATTATTGTGAAACCCTTGGATTGCCTCTTCCCCAAAACTGATACTCATTCTTTACCTAAAAATAGAGCATAAAATTGTTGCTCAAATCATTCCAAATAATCTCATCTCAATCATCTCTTTTAACAATAAAGTTCTCAGAAAGGTTTCTAGTTAGCTTGGGAATTGTTCTTAGTTCATCATAATTCCTAGGTTATTAAGCATCTAAGGAGGTTTAATTCAAGCTATAGAG
>BQNB010013539.1:20782-75419 GCA_026074375.1 Tanacetum coccineum
TCTTCTGTGAGTGAGTGACTCCTTTTATAGGCAAGAGGGGAAGGTTCTAGCCCCTTAGATGCTCCCTTTGTTTCTAATCTTGGTCATCCATCTCTAACCAATCATTGCATCTTGATTTTAAGCCGTTGGATGAAAAGGGGTCACATGGATTGCCAGCTTGGCAGTCCCACCTTCTTGGAGGCCTTGTGCTTCTTTTGAACTGATTTTAGTGTAAAAATCCCAAATTGGTGTGTTTGTTTGGTGATGAGTTGTCATTCCTTGTTGTCGTCTCAACCAATCATGGGCTAGGATAACGTTTCTCTTTGATGAGTTGGAGCTTTGTACTAGCATCTTTGAAGCCACGTAGGATGAGTGTATGGGAGTGAGTTTTACCTATTTATTTTGACGCAGGGTGAACTTGGAAATGATGCTGAGTAGTAAAAACTATTCGCGCCTTTTTTCTTTTCTTTATTTTTTTGTTTGATTGTTTGACCGAGGCTAAAAGGTGTTGACTTGGGCTCGCTTTTGATATTAAGGGGTTTTTGGGCTATGTTTTGGTTTTTGGGCTCGGTAAATATTTAAGGGCTAAGGGTTTATAAATCATTTAATGACCGTTAGTCCCTTAGTAACTTTAAGGACTAATCATGAAATAGGAAGGACTAACGGTATGATTGGATTTAGGACTTTTGGTGAAAATGATTTAACATTCAAGGTTCTTTTTTTTGTAATTTCAAGGTTTTGTCTTCACATGAGTTGACCAAAGTTGACCATGGTTGACTTTTGTTGACTTTAGGCTTGATAAACACCCGACTCTTATGTACTCTTTCCGTCTCGTGTTCGTTTTTGTCCGGTTTTTGGCTCTTTTTATGTGATTTTTGTAATATCCGTACCTACACATTCACAAAAGACAAAATACACATATACAAGCATAATTTTGCACATTTTCATCTTTTTAGAGTTATTTTTGGTAAAAAAACAGATATGTGATTTCTCACATATTACCCCCTTAGCTCTATGGTCGGCCCCTTTATCACTAAGTGGGCCGCCCTTTTATTTAAGGGGGTCGCCCAGGCCAAGACGCTCCCTTTTTGTCTTTTCTAGAGAATGTGTTTTCTAGAACATTTCTAGCCGTTTTTAGGTAGAAAATTTGAATTTAAAATTTTTATTTTGAATAAAACATTTCTTTTAAATGTTTTGTAAAAGTTATAAAAATGTTTGTAACATTTTATAAAAAATATGAGGTTGAGTAAAAATTCCTTTAATCATAAAATGCATTAAGCATAGTGATTAAATTTTTGAAATGTAAATTTACGACTAATTACTTGTTTACGTTTAATTTTACATTGAGCATTTTTACATTTTGTGATCATCAAAACCTAGTGAGATCGAAAAATATTAATAACGTTTTTAGGCATTATTTCTATCAACAATCTCCCATGATTACAAAATCTAAACTCATTAAATGTAAAATAATTTTTAAACAAGTATTTAGTGAGTTTTATTTCCATTTCTCCCTTTTTTGTAGAATCAAAAAGTCTTCGTCAATGATTACGCGTAGAATCGACAGAATAAACGCTCCTCCTTATGTGTGCTCCCCCTCGTTTGAAGGCACCATGGAACTGAGCTATGGTAATTTTGCTACAAAAACAAGTTAGAAGAAAACACCAATGTTTCTAACATACAACAAAGGAAAAGGAAAAATAATCAAACATATTTGTGCAAACCAACCATCATAAATATACAAGATATAAAGACTCAAAAGAGCAATTAAGCAAAAGATCATCCATTAAACATAGAAATTATGTATAAAACACAATCATGCACTTATCAACCCTGAATATTATGCTTGAAGCATAATAATACATTCTACATGAAATAGAAACTACAAAGTTCCTAAGTTGTCTAGATTGCCATAAGAGACCATTGAACTTGCTTGCAAAAAGAGTGGATTGGCTATTTATTTGAAAGCGAGAGAAGGTAAGCATATAACATGCTTAGTTGGTTGTTGGTGGAGAGTTTGGAGTAGAGGTGGTTGTTGGAGGGTAGTCTCGTTGGACTTGAAGTGGTGGTTGTTGATGAGTAAGAAGAAATTCAACCTAATTGAGATCTTCACTCAAGGTTAGGAATTGTTTTTGGTTAAAAATGCAATAAGGACAATAGCCAACATGTTGTTTAAGTTGGTTTAAGTTAAGGGTGTGAGGCAAGTTTGGAGAATAGGATGATGAGGGAGTGTTACATTGGTAAAGGTGCATGGTTAGAAGGTTTGACAAATTTTAGAGTTGATTAATGTCATTAATAAGCATTTCTCTACTTGGAGATGGAGGTTGTGGAGGTTGAGTTTGGTTGTCACCTTGAGGTGAGGGTGGAGTTTGAGCATGAAGCACACTAGCCATATCTGGATTGATAAGTAAATAAGGAAATGAAGGTTGTGTGAGTTAAGGTTGATTGACACTTTGTGATGGAATGAGAGCTTGTCCAACATTAGTGTCACAAGAATTACCAAGTGGAGGTGAGTGAGATTTTAGTGAATCATGGTTTGAGTAAGTAGTAGGTGGGTTTTCTTATGATGTTTCTTGGAGAGGAGATTATGTTTTGGGCATTGGTGTAGGAAAGTTAACATCAACCTCATTGGATGTGTTACAATAGTTCAACTTCTTTCTCCATATGGGTCTTACGAACATTTTGGCCACCTTTGAAGGTTTGGACATGGGTTTATGAGGAGATGTCATTGGAGAAGATGAGATGAGTTGTGATGACAAAGATGAGGGTGAGGGTTGATTTATACTAGGAAGAAAATGTAGTTAAGGATGGATGGACATTGTTAGAAAACAAAGCCAAGAAATGTTGGTGTGTTTTGGGAAATTATAGCTGAGTCTAGATAAAAGAAGGCCTTGTATTTCTATAAAAGGAGATCCCTAGAGTAGTGATAGATAGAACTTTTAGAGATACATTTAGAGAAAATTTGTAATAGCTTCAAGGTTTTGTAACCCCAGTACTTAAAGAGTACTCGTATTATTTATAATATTGAAGCAGTGAGTTTTGTGTTTATTGTGTGTGTGATCATTACTGTTTCATTTATACATTTCTCTAGAGTATCAAAGTGTAGATTCCGCATACACTTTGATATACATACAAAGTCTCAATCTTTGTTATTTTGGATTCTTCCAAGGTAACAAACTCTTTATATCATAAAGAATCGATCAAGGCGTGGGATCAACAAGTGGTATCAGAGCCTGTGCTTTGAGAAACTTTGATCTAGGGAAAATGGAGTTAGAAAATTCTCAGAACAATGCGTTGACAAAGCTTCCCATGCTCAAACTAGGGAGTTGTGATTGTGGAGAAAATCAGAATCAAGACAGTACTTCTAGATAAAGACTATGCATTATGGGAGGTAATAGAAAATGGGAATTCTTGGGTACCTATTCCTGTTACAACACCAGAATCAGGTCCATCAACAGCATTGAAGATGATTGTACCCTCTACTACTGAAGAAAAGATTTGCAAGAAGAATGATGTCAAAGCCAGAAGTCTTCTCCTCATGGCACTCCCAAATGAACATCAGCTTACCTTTAACCAGTATGCTGATGCTCAATCTATGTTTATTGCTAAAAGCTCGTTTGGAGGAAATGATGCTACCATAAGTAGACACAAAGGCCTTATTGATAGCTAATCAGTATGCAAACTTCAATGCTACAAGCTCAGAATCTTTGGACTCTATCTTTAACAGGCTTCAAAAGCTTGTTAGTAGATTGGCAATTCTGGTGTAGATACTTCTCCAGAGGATTTAAATGTTAAGGTTTTGAGAAGCTTACCTTCAGAATGATGATACTCATGTGGTAGTTGGATGAAACAAACCCGATTTGAAACATGGGTTTGGTGATGATTTGTACACAATTTTAAAATTGTTGAAACAAAAGGTTAAAGAGAACTGTTGCTGTAATAATGTGACAAAAAACTTGCACTTTCTAACACTTCAACTGTCCAAGCTGTACTAAACACTATTAATACTGCTAACACTGGATGAGTTAGTACTGGCAACACCAAAGTTAATACTGCTAGTACTGAAACTAGTACTGCTAGTTTTAGTGATGCCACAGTTTATGCCTTTTTGTCCACACAACCACAAGGGTCTCAACTTGTTCATGAAGATCTTGAGCAACTTCATGATGATGATTTGGAAGAGATGGATCTAAAATGAAATATGGCACTGCTGAGCATGAGCGCAAGGAAGTTCTATCAGAGAACTGGAATGAAGATAATCATTGATGGAAGCAGTACTGCTGGATATGACAAATCCAAGGTAGAATGTTTCAACTGTCATAAAATGGGACATTTTGCTAGAGAATGTAGAGTTCCAAGAAGCAAAGATAACAGAAATTGGAACCAAGGGAGCTCATCAAAGGCAATAAGGATTGAAGATGCTTCTGAGAAAGCTATGTGTGCTATAGATGGTTCTGGTTTTGATTGGAGTGCTATGGCAGAGGATGAAATTCAAGCAAACATGGCTCTCATGACATTCTTTGATTCTGAGGTATCAATTGACAAATCTTATTCTAAATCTTGTTTGCAAAATTATGATGTTCTTAAAAACAGTATAAGATTTTACTAGTTAAATTAGATGATATGCTTTTAAGCTAAGCTACATCAAAGAGGGTTGTTAATTTTAGAAGCTACGAGTAGTTCAATAAAGATCTGAGTTTTGTTTTTGAAAGAGATTGCTTTGTTCGAAAAGAACAGTATAGGGGATCATAAGGATTATCTTATGGGTTAGTTATGCGAATTGAAAAGTTAGGAAGAAAAAGAGGGATTTAAATTTAATTAGCAATTGTTGAAAAATCATCTAAATGACTTAGTGATTTAGCTAGCAAGTCCGGTAACTGACAAGAGCAAAGGGGGTTTTGTTACACTGCTTGTCCCTCACATCATCCCATTAAATTCTCAACAAACACAACACCTTTAGACTTGTCTGATTCAGGTCTTGAGGAATTCAAACAACTCTGAGATAAATGGGTATGGTCCTAGGGATTCAAGTTTAAAAGGCCAATCCCAATGTTTTGTGATAGAGAAGTCAAATAATTCTAAGGAGATTACTGATGACTCTTTAACCAACACCCAAGACAGTTACGAAACTAGCTCTGTTGTGTCTCCAATTTAAGGTAGACAAAGATTGGAAAGAAAGATTTTTCATCCTGTTAATAATGTTAGGTTAGAAGAACCTAAAAAGGCTAGAGAGAATTCTGATGCCACAATATGAAGATTGGGTGTCAGATGATAAGGAAGAAGTGGAGTCTATTCAAAAGGAGAATAGGACAATACCTACTGCTTACTAAGAAAGAGTCTGTTAAAACTGTGAAACCATGTAGAAGTACAGTTAGGTATGTGAGATGTATAGGTCACAGAGGACCTAGGGAACCAAAGGAAGTGGAATGGTCAGAAAAAATGATCATTAGATGTAACTTTGTTTTTAATAACAAAGCATGCTTTATTTGTGGTAATTTTGATCACATTCAATATAATTGTCCTAATGCTTATAAACATATGGTTCCAAGAGCAGTCTTAATGAAGACTGGCCTGAAAACTATCAAAAATGCAAAACCTCTTAGTACTGTTAGGTCTGTTAACACTGCCAGACCTTTTAGTACTGCTAGGTCTGTTAAAACTGTTAGGCCATATAATACTGCTTACCCAAACTCAACAGTTTCTTGTGCTAAACCAAAGTCACACTTTCAAAATAAAGCACAATTAACTATCCAAAGGCCCTTTTACAAGAATACAACATTAACAAAAAGGTCTAATATTCAAAATATTAATACTGGTAGACAAACAGTTAATACTGTTAGGCCAAATGTTAATACTGTCAGGGCAAGGGGATTTAATGCTGTTAAGCCCTCAGCATGTTGGGTTTGGAGACCTATCAAACCCAATGGTGCATCACTAGTCTTTAACAAATATAATTACATTGATGCACGAGGCAGATCCAAGTCAGTAATGGCTTGGGTCCCCAAAGGTAACTAACTTCAAAAGTTTTTGTGCAGAGCAATTCACAGCTAAATGATAAAGGATTTGTGGATAGTGGATGCTCAAGGCACATGTCTGGAAACATAGCTCATCTTTCAGATTTCAAAGACTTTGATGGTGGTTATGTTACTTTTGGTGGAGGAGCAAATGGAGGAAGAATCACTGGTAAAGGTACAATTAAAACTGACAAACTTGATTTTGAAGATGTATACTTTGTCAAAGAGTTGAAGTTTAACCTTTTTAGTGTCTCACAAATGTGTGACAAAAAGAACTATGTTCTTTTTACTGACTCTGAATGTCTTGTTCTGTCTCCCAATTTTAAGTTGCCTGATGAAAGTCAAATACTTCTTAAAATTCCTAGACAGAATAACATGTACAGTTTTGATATGAAGAACATAGTTCCTAAAGATGGTTTAACTTGTCTAGTTGCAAAGGCTACATCTGAGGAATCAATGTTGTGGCTCATAGTAGGCTATTGGTCATGTAATTTCAAAAATATCAATAACTTGTCAAAGATATATTGTAAGAGTTTGCCTTTAAAAGGTTTGGATTGACCACTCTTGTGTTGCCTGTTTAAAGGCAAGCACATAAGCCTATTGTAAGACCAAAGGCCGTTTGTCCCACTATAAGCATTTATTTATGCTACATATGGATCTGTTTGGTCCAACTTTTGTGAGTAGTTTAATGCATAAAAAATACTGCTTGGTAGTAACCAATGATGTTTATTAGGTAGATTTTCATGTGTTTTCTTTTTAAGAAACTAAGGATGAAATAGTGAGATCCTTAAAAACTTTATTCAAGGGTAATTAGAAATCTAGTGGATAAGAAGGTTAAAATAATCAGAAGTGACAATGGGACAGAATTTAAAAACCATGTGATGGATGAGTTCTATAGAGAAAAAGGTATCAAGAGAGAATATAGTGTAGCAAGGACACCTCAGCAAAATGGTGTAGCTGAAAGAAAGAATAGGGATTTATTTGAGGCTGCAATAGAACAATTGTTAGCAGTTTTTCTAGTTACCTACAACATTTTGGGCTGAAGCAGTTTCTACTGCTTGCTATGTACAAATAAGGGTCTTAGTAGTCAAGCCTCACAATAAGAGACTCCTTATGAACTCTTTAGGGGTATTAAACCAGCTATAGGCTTTATGAAGCCATTTGGATGTCATGTTACAATTCTTAATACCTTAGATAAGTTGGGCAAGTTTGATGGAAAAAGTGATGAAGGTTTCTTTGTTGGGTATTCCTTAAGTAGCAAAGCTTTTAGGGTATACAACATTAGAACCAGGAAAGTACAGGAAAACTTGCATGTTGATTTTTAGAGGAATAAAACCTATGTTAGAAGGAAATGCCAAAGTGGCTGTTTGATCTTGATTCTCTAACCCAATCCATGAATTATGTGCCAGTGGTTGCAGGGTCTAGTTCTAATGTTTCTGCAGGTACACAAGAAGTTTCTGAGTCCAGCACACCATTTCAACAAGATCAAGATTGTATTATCATGCCAATTTAGAAGGATGCTTCATACTTTGATGATGCTTCACTCAAATCTGTTGCTGATGCACAAATACAAGATCAAGATGTGACTCATGATGATTGCAGTTTTCAGGATAATGGTATTGATGATCAACAAGTTAATACTGCCAGTCCACAAGTTAATACTGGTAGTAGAGAACTTAGTACTGCTATTCCTGAAATTAATACTGCTAATCCTGAAGGCTTGATGGGACCAATTCCTACAACTGAAGACACACAAGAGGAGGATCAAGGCATTGATTTGGGGAATCTTTACATCTTAGGCAGTTTACTTCCTATCTCAATACAAGATTCCAAGGATTTATAATTGCTTCATGTGATGGTGATGTGCAGTCTTCTGTTCAAACAAGAAAGGATTTGTGGGGGGAACAACTTCTTATTCTGAACTCTGGATTTCTTAGTGCCATTTATGAAGGAAAGACTCACCAGGACTTACATACATGCCTTTTTGCCTGTTTCTTATCTCAAGAAGAACCAAAGAGAGTTTCTAAAGCTCTTAGTGATCCTGCTTGGGTAGAAGCAATGCAAGAGGAACTCCTACAGTTCAAGCTACAAAATGTATGGGTTCTTGTAGATTTGCCTAAGGACAATTGGGTATTGGTACAAAGTGGGTCCTACAGAAAACAAAATAAGTTGAGAGGGGAATTGTTGTCAGGAACAAAGCAAGACTTGTTGCCCAAGGACATACACAAGAAGAAGGTATTGACTATGATGAAGTTTTTGCTCCAGTGGCTAGAATTGAAGCCATAAGAATCTTTCTAGCTTATGCTTCTTATATGGGTTTTACTGTCTACCAAATAGATGTCAAAAGTGCTTTCCTATATGGTCAAATTGAAGAGGAGGTATATGTATGTCAACCTACAGGTTTTGAAGATCCTGACCATCCTGATAAAGTGTATAAAGTTGTGAAGCATATATGGACTTCATCAAGCACTAGAGCTTGTATGACACATTGGCCACTTATCTTTTTAGCCATGGATTCAAAGAGGCAAAATTGATCAAACTCTATTCATCAAAAGTCAAAAGGGGCATATACTGCTTGTTCAAATCTATGTAGATGACATCATTTTTGGATCTACCAAGAAGGAGCTTTGTGATGAGTTTGAGAAGCTTATGAAGGATAAGTTTTAGATGAGTTCTATAGGAGAACTCACCTTCTTTTTGGGGTTGCAGGTCCAAGAAGAAAGATAAAAAAAAAAATAAAATAAAAAAAAATAGGAATCCCTTTATCAGTCAAGATAAATATGTCCATGAAATTTTGAAAAAGTTCAACTACACAGATGTGAAGTCTGCCTCCACTCTCACAAGATTTTGGAAAAGCCCTTGGTTAAAGATGCAGATGCTGATGATGTTGATGAACATCTTTATAGATCTATGATTGGATCTTTGATGTATCTAACAGCATCTAGACCTGATATCATGTTTGCAGTTTGTGCATGTGCAAGGTTTCAAGTTTCCCCAAAAACTTCCCATCTTTTAGCTGTCAAAATTATCTTTAGATATCTTAAAGGCAAACCATCACTAGGTCTTTGGTATTCTAAGGATTCTCCATTGGAGTTAGTTGCTTACTTTGATAGTGGAATTATGCTGGAGCTAACTGATTGGAAGTCAACCACTGGAGGTTGTCAATTTTTGGGAAATAGGTTAATTTCTTGGCAATGCAAGAAAACATAATGTGGTTGCACTTCTACAAACTGAAAGCTAAATATATGGTGCTGCAAGTTGCTGTGCGACATGTTCTCTGGATCCAAAACCAATTGCTTGATTATGGGTACAATTTTATAAACACTGTTATTTACATTGACAATACCAGTACTATCTGTATTATAGAAAATCCTGTTCAACACTCTAAAACAAAACATATAGAGATTAAGCATCACTTTATAGAGAATGTAATACTAAAAAGTTGATTCAAGTGGCTTTAAATTGATACTCAACTTAATGTAGCAGATCTTCTTACAAAAGGTTTTGATGCTGGTAGATTTCAGTACTTGGTTTCAAGTATTGGAATGCTCAATCCCTAAGGCCTAAATCTCTTGTTTGTTTTTGTAAAGGTTGTTAAATGTTTAGTATGTTGGTATTGTAATTAATACTGCTAGGTCTAATAGTTCTGCTAGTTAGATTTAACATATTTGTAAAAACTGTTCGTTATAGGTAGTACCTTGGTTATGTCTTATGTATCTTTGTTAATCTTGTGAATAAACACTTAATATGTGTAAAACATGTAAATGTTTGGATTAGGTTTTTCCTTGTTGTTAAAGCAACTTTTTAGGATAAACAATGAGGTGTCATATAGGTTACTCCATATGTATCATTTGAGGAGGAAACATGTTGGTGGTTCTTAAAGTGTTGTTGTTACACCACAAAACAATTTGTCATCCATTCACCTTGTCTATAAAAAATCAAAGAATTGACTAGGTCAGAGCAAACGGTCCTGGTAAAGACTTCAAATCCGTTGATAGTTGATAGTTTATCAATAACTATATTGCTTAATTGCACCATGTTATTACCAATGCAGCATTGGCTTAGTCCAGAGCAAACGGCTACTGGTACGACTTCTCAAATCCGTTTATTAGTGGTAGTTTACTCAAAACTATATGGTTAATAATTGCCACCATATTTTTCTAATGAAGTAATGGCTAGTCCAAAGCAAACGGCTATTGTAAGACCTCTCAAATCTGTTTATAGCGGTAGTTTGCCAAAAACTACACTTTGTGTGATTTGTGAGCTAAAACAAAAGAGAGAATTGGTGAGCTAAAAAACAGAAAGAGAGCTATGTGAAAAATAGACAGAGTGCAAAGTGAGCCAAAAGAATTGAGAGATGAATTGTGAGCCTAAAAACAGAAAGAGAGATTGTGTGAAGATTATTCTTTTAAATCTTAGAGTTTGTACTGCTAATGGGTGGAGAAGTTAATACTGCTAGGCATATTTTAGTACTGCTAGGCCTAAGTTAATACTGCTGGATGACCGTTAGTACTGTTTGGGCCTAACAGACTTTTCATTTATTAATAGAGCCATTGAGAATATTTTCGCCAAATAAAACTATGGAATTAGGGGGGTTATGACCAATAGACTTTCGTGCATCTACTATATATTCATATGATTTATTCACGATCACTTCAAATTACTTAATATTGGTCAACAAATATCTCTCTGTTTTCTCTATTATTTTGCAATTAACTTTCTCCAGCCTTCATACCTACATACACGATCCTATCCCACTTTCTTAATCACATTTTTCATCATGGCAAGTTTGGAGTTTTGTGATAAACACAATATGGTAGCGTTTCTGGAAAATTAGGGAAGTGCAGGGATATCTTCAGATCAATCGATTTATCATCGATGTCAGATTTGCTATGCACATATCTAAGCAACCAGAGGTGTGTGTCTCCTTTATAAACCCCAATTTTTGGACACTCACTTTCAATCACTGAAGGTTCTCTACGGCGACATCTCAAGTTGGATGATCAAGATGGCATTACCTCTCTTCCATCTACAGAGATCTTTGCTCAATTGGCGCTTATGGGCTATGCTACTGACTCAGATAAGTTAACCTTTCAAAAAGGTGCATTTTCACCTCATTGGAGGTTTCTATACATAATATTCTCACCGTTTAAGCCAAAGAAGATCTGCTTGGGAGCAGTTAGTTGTAATATTTGTAGCTGCTGTCATTGTTTTTTTAACCACAAATAAAAGTTTATTGTTCTAGGTTGATCTTTGACACATGTGTCTAACATATCTATGTGCCCATAAGTTTTTGTTGTACCCTAGTTTATCAACTATGTTTGACATGCAGAGACACAAGGCTTCAACAACCACACAAGGACTTTAATTCTGTTCCATCTCTCACAATTGAAGGTATTTAGCAATATGAGCGATCTCCAAGGGATTTTCAGGTCAAGAGGTGCTTAATTTCATACTATGTTAGATGCTCCTATCCCTCTCCTTCAACCTTCTAGAAATCACATCTTCCACTTATCCTTACACCTTCACTTCACCTACACCTTCACCTACACCTTCACCTTAACCATCTCCTACTCAACCTTCACCTACTCAACCATCACCTACTCAACCATCACCTACTCAACCCTTACCTACACAACTTTCACCAACACAACCTGGTACAGAATACCATCTTCCTACACCCCATGACTCACCTCTCCATGCTGTTCACTCACATGAAGTGAGGAGGGTAGTTTGAAACTTCAAGAATTGATGAATTTAGTTAACCACTCTTTCTGACAGGATTGGAGTTTTAGAGGCTGACTTGTTGAAGACAAAGAAAACCTACAGTTCTGCTTATACCAAGCTTATTCTCCCCCCCCCCCCCCCCCCCCCACTCTCACATAAATTTGCCAAGGGTGCAATCGATTCAACATTGTTTACACGGAAGGAAGGCAAGGATATACTCATGGTACAAGTTTATGTTGACGACATAATTTTTTCTTCCACTAATCCAATTTTATGAAAAAGTTTGCAAAAGAAATGAGCTCACGTTTTAAAATCCTTCTTAATGCTGCTAGTATTACTGCTGCTCCTATTAGAGTTAATGTTGCTCAGTTGTGTTAGTACTGCTCAAGAACTTCAGAGAAAAATGCTAAGTGTTTACTACTGCTAGTACACAGTTAGTACTGCTAGTGTAAAGTTACTACTGCTAGTGCATATTAGTACTGCTAAGTAGTTACTACTGCTAGTACAAAAGTTACTACTGTTAGTCCAAAGTTAATGCTGCTGAAGGAGTTAATTCTGCTAGTGAAGAAGTTAGTACTGCTGAGTTAGTTAGTACTGCTTATGTGATTTATATGAGTTATTTGTGTAAAAGATATGTATAACTTATTTGTTTAAAAGATTTAATATTCTTAGGAAAGTATTGTAAGTCGTTTAGGACTCCTTGGTATATAAAAGGAGGTTTTAGGGCATAGAGTTTGATATGAGTCATTCATAGAATTATCATAGCTTTAAGGTCTTTGTAACCTTAATACTTTAAGAGTATTCATATTATTAATAATATTGGAGCTTTTGTTTATTGAATTATATGTTCATATAATTACTGTTTCATTGATAGTTCTTCTTAATATTAAAGATTAGATTCTGCATAATCTTTAATACAATCAAACAAAGTTTCTTCTATAGTTGTGTTAAATTTATCTAATATAACTAATCCTTATACAAGCTTAAGGAATTTGATCTATTGAAGTAGGATAGACAAGTGGTATCAGAGCTTGTTGCTTTGAGAAACTTTGCTAGAAGACATGTATGAAGATTCTGCACACATGGGGGTTGCATCTAAAGTTCCTATGCTCAAACCGGGTAAGTTTGAGTTATGGAGGATGAGGATTGAACAATACATCCAGATGATAGACTATGCACTGTGGGATGTCATAGAGAATGGTGCAACCTTAACAAAAACAGTAGTTGTGGAAGGTGTTGAAAAAGTGATGCCTATTACATCTGCTGAAGATAAGGCTTAGAGAAAATTAGAAGTGAAGGCTAGAAGTACTTTAATGATAGGCATTCCAATAACCATCAATTAAAGTTTAACTTCGATAAAGGATGTTAAGCTGTGCTTGGAAGTTATATGAAAAGAGATTTAGTGGGAATGAGGCTACTAAAAAGACTCAAAGGATCGCTATCAAAACAGAAATATGAAAACTTCACTGCTCCAAACTCAAAGATGCTTGATCAAACTTTTGATAGGCTTTAAAAGCTTGTGAGTCCGTTGGAGCTTTTGGGTGAAAAGCTTTCACAGGAAGATGTAAATCAAAAGTTATTAAGAAGTTTGTCACCTGAGTAGAACATACATGTTGTTATGTGGAGGAATAAAGCTGATTTGGATACAATGAGCTCAGGATGCTCTCTACAACAAGCCTCAAGTAAATGAACCAGAAGTTAAAGGGATCTCTAGCTCAAGTTTAAGCACACATAACATGGCTTTTGTGTCTCTTCTAATAACAACACTAACAGCTCTAATGAAGCAGTTAATGTTAGGAATAAATCTTCATATGACTTAATACTGCCAACAGTATTAAAGGAGTTAGTACTGCCAGTATTAAGTTAGAACTGCCAATGTTACTTAATACTGCTAGTAGAAGGAGTTGTACTGCTAAATGGTCACAAGTTGCTAACCTGAAGATAAGATGTCATGGAGAATAATTTTGGAATGCTTATATTTGAATTGTAACTGAACCTTAATGATAGGCTGATATATTTGTAAAGGGCTCCTTGTATTTCTATAAAAGGAGATCCTAAGTTTTGTTTTAGATAGAACTTTTAAAGATATATTTAGAGAAAATTTATAATAGCTTCAAGGTTTTGTAACCCATTACCTCAAGAGACTCGTAACTAATTTAATAATATTGAAGCAGTGAGTTTTGTGTTCATTGTTTGTTTGTGGTCATTACTGTTACATTAATAAACTTCTTTAGAGTATCAAAGTGTAGATTCCGCAAACACTTTAATAAACTTCTTTAGAGTACTCATATTATTTAATAATATTAAAGCAGTGAGTTTTGTGTTCATTGTTTGTTTGTGGTCATTACTGTTACATTAATAAACTTCTTTAGAGTATCAAAGTGTAGATTCCGCAAACACTTTGGTATACATACAAAGTCTCAATCTTTGTTATTTTGGATTCTTCTAAGGTAACAAACTCTTTATATCATAAAGAATCGATCAAGCCGTGGGATCAACAAGTGGTATCAGAGCCTGTGCTTTGAGAAACTTTGATCTAGGGAAAATGGAGTTAGAAAATTCTCAGAACAATGCGTTGGCAAAGCTTCCCATGCTCAAACTAGGAGAGTATGAGATGTGGGAAATCAGAATCAAGCAGTACTTTCAGATCCAAGATTATGCATTGTGGGAGGTAATAGAAAATGGAAATTCTTGGGTACCTATTCCTGTTACAACACCAGAATCAGGTCCATTAACAGCATTGAAGATGACTGTGCCCTCTACTACTGAAGAAAAGATTTGCAAGAAGAATGATGTCAAAGCCAGAAGTATTCTTCTTATGGCACTCCCAAATGAACATCAGCTTACCTTTAACCAGTATGTTGATGCTTAATCTATGTTTATTGCTATTAAAGCCTGCTTTGGAGGAAATGATGCAACAAAGAAGACACAAAAGGCCTTACTGAAGCAACAGTATGAAAACTTTAATGCTACAAGCTCAGAATCTTTGGACTCTATCTTTAACAGGCTTCAAAAGCTTGTTAGTAGATTAGCAATTCTTGGTGTAGATACTCCTCCAGAGGATCTAAATGTTTAGTTTTTGAGAAGCTTACCTTCTGAATGGGATACACATGTGGTAGTATGGATGAACAAACCTGATTTTGAAACTATGAGTTTAGATGATTTGTACAATAATTTTAAAATTGTTGAACAAAAGGTTAAGAGAATTGTTGCTGCAAATAATGATGATAAGAACTTGGCATTTCTAACCACTTCCAGTACAAGCAGTACTAATACTATTAATACTGTTAATACTGGAGTTAGTACTGGCAACACCAAGGTTAATACTGCTAGTACAGAAACTAGTACTGCTAGTTTTATGTGATCGCCACAGTTTATGCCATTTTGTACCACATCAACCACAAGGGTCTCAACTAGTTCATGAAGATCTTGAGCAAATTCATGATGATGATTTGGAAGAAATGGATCTCAAGTGGAATATGGCACTGCTGAGCATGAGGGCAAGAAAGTTCTATCAAAAAAAGAAAAACTGGGAAGGAAGATCATCATTGATGGAAGTAGTACTGCTAGGATATATAAATCCAAAATAGAATTTTCAACTATTATAAAAAAGGACATTTTGCCATAGAATGCAAGCACCCAAGAAGTAAAGAAAACAGAAATTGGAATCAAGGAAGCTCATCAAAGGCAGTAAGGATTAAAGATGCTTCTGAAAAGGCAATGTGTGCTATAGATGGTGCTGGATTTGATTGGAGTGACATGGCAGAGGATGAAATTCAAGCAAACATGTCTCTTATGCATTCACGAGATGCTGAGGTATCAAATGATAATCTTGTTCTAAATCTGTTTGTCAAAATTATGAAAACGTCAAAAAATAGTATGATGACTTACTTGGTTAAATTAGTGATACTAGCTTTAAAGGCTCTACATAATAAAAGAGGTCTGTCAATTTTAGAAGCACAAGTAGTTAAATATAAAGAATCTAAAGTCCTTTTTTCTGAAGAGATTGCTTTGCTGAAAAGAAGTGTAGGTCATAAGGAATATCTAATGGGATTAGTTAAGACTGAACTTGAAAAAGTTAAGGAAGAAAAAGGGAGGATTGAATAAAGCCTAGCAAGTTTGAAAAATCAACTAAAGACTTAGATGATTTGTTAGCAAGTCAGGTAACTGACAAGAGCAAAAAGGGTTTTGGGTATAATGTTGTCCCCTCACCTCATCCCTTGATCCTCAACAGACCAACACCTTTAGACTTATCTTATTCAGGTCTTGAGGAATTCCAATAGCCTGGGGTAAATGAGTATGGTACTAGGGATTCAAGTTTAAAGCCAACCACTGTTTGTGATAGAGAGTCAGATAATTCTAAGGAGAATACTGATGACTCTTTAACACAACAACCCAAGACTGTTACTGAAAACTATCACAATAATATGCTCCACTTAAGGAAGAACATATGATTGGAAATAAAAGTTTTTCCATCCTCTAATGCAAAGTTAGGGTCGAAAGAACCTAAAAAGGCTAGACCAGAATAACAGATGACTCCAATATGAAGATGGGTGTCAGATGATGAGAAGAAGTTGAGCCCTATCCCTAAGAATGGTAGAAAAGAAACTGCTATAGCCTACTGCAACTAAGAAAAGTCAGTTAAAACAGTAAAACCAAGTAGAAGGACAGTTAGGTATGCAGAGATGTTTAGGTCACAGAGACCTAGGGGGAACCAAAGGAGTTAGAATGGTCAGAAATCTAATCAATTAGGATGTAACTTTGTTTTTAATAACAAGGCATGCTTTATTTGTGGTAATTTTGATCACATTCAATACAATTGTCCTAATGCTTGCAAACATATGGTTCCAAGAGCAGTCTTAATGAAGACTGGCCTAAAAACTATCAAAAATGCAAAGCCTCTTAGTACTGTTAGGTCTGTTAACACTGCCAGACCTTTTAATATTGCTAGGACTGTTATACTTTAAGGCCTTATAATACTAGCTACACAAAGAAACGACCAAAATCAACAGTTCCTTGTGCTAGACCAAAGACACATTTTCAAATTCAAGCATAATCAACTGTTTAAAGGCCCTTTTACAAGAGTACAGCATTAACAAAAAGGTCTAATAATCAAAATATTAATACTGGTAAACAAACTGTTAATACTGTTAGGCCAAATGTTAATACTGTCAGGGCAAGGGGATTTAATGTTGTTAAGCCCTCAGCATGTTGGGTTTGGAGACCTATCAAACCCAATGGTGCATCACTAACCTTTAACAAATATAATTACATTGATGCACGAGGCAGATCCAAGTCAGTAATGGCTTGGGTCCCCAAAGATAACTAACTTCATAAGTTTTTGTGTGCAAAGCAATTCCCAACTAAATGAAAAAGGATTTGTGGATAGTGGATGCTCAAGGCACATGTCTGGAAACATAGCTCACCTTTCAGATTTCAAAGAATTTGATGGAGGTTATGTTACTTTTGGTGGAGGAGCAAATAGAGGAAGAATCACTGGTAAAGGTACTATCAAAACAGATAAACTTGATTTTGAAGATGTATACTTTGTCAAAGAGTTGAAGTTTAACCTTTTTAGTGTCTCACAAATGTGTGACAAAAAGAACTATGTTCTTTTTACTGACTCTGAATGTCTTGTTCTATCTCCAAATTTTAAGTTGCCTGATGAAAATCAGATACTCCTTAAAATTCCTAGACAGAACAACATGTACAGTTTTGATATGAAAAACATAGTTCTAAGATGGTTTAACTTGTCTATTGCAAAGGCTTACACTGAAGGAATACAATGTTATGGCATAGGAGGCTTTGGTCATGTCATTTTATAAAAATATTAATAAGCTTAGTCAAAGAAATCTTGTAAGAAGATTTACCTTTAAAAGATTTGAGAATCATCAAACATGTGTTTCCTGTCTTAAAGGCAGCAAACATAGAGCCTCTTGTAAGAACCAAGGCCTTTATCCATTACTAAAGCCATATATTTATGCTGCATATAGATCTGTTTGGTCTAACTTTTGTTAGCAGCTTAAGCATTAAAAGTATGCTGGTAGTTACTTGATGTTTATAGTAGATTTTTCATAGGTTTTCTTTTTAAGAACTAAGGTAAGAAACAAGTGAGATTCCTTAAAAAATTATCAAAGAGATAGAAACCTAGTGGATAAGAAAGTTTAAGATAATTCAAATAGAGAAATAATGGGGACAGAATTTAAAAACCATGTGATGGACGAATGAGTTCTGTAGAGAAAAAAGGTATCAAAAAAATAATACATGTAGCAAGGCCACACCTCAACAAAATGGGTGTAGCTGAAAGAAAGAAATAGGAACTCTCATTGAGGCTGCTAGAACAATGTTAGCATGATTCTAAAGTTACCTACAACATTATGGGCAAAGGCAGTTTTCTACTGCTTGCGTATGGTATAAAAATAGGGTCTTGTATCAAGCCCATAACAAGACTCCTTATGCACTCTTTAGGGGTATTAAATCAGCTATAGGATTCATGAAGCCCATTGGATGTCATGTTACAATTCTTAATACCTTAGATAAGTTGGGCAAGTTTTGATGGAAAACAAGTGATGAAGGTTTACTTTGTTGGGTATTCTTTAGTATAAAGCTTTTTAGGGTGTACAACATTAGAACTGGGAAAGTACAGGAAAACTTGCATGTTGGGTTCTTAGAGAATAAACCTATGTTAGAAGGAAATTGTCCAAAATGGCTGTTTGATCTTGATTCTCTAACCCAATCAATGAACTATGTACCAGTGGTTGCAGTGACTTTTTCTAATGTTTCTGCAGGTATACAAGGAGTTTCTGAGTCCTGCATATCCTCTCAACAAGATCAAGATTGTCTGTCCATGCCAATATAGGAAGGATGCTTCATACTTTGTATGATGCTTCACACAAATCTGTATGCTGGATGCACAAATACAAGATCAAGATGGGACTCATAAGATTTCAGTTTTCAGATCATGGTATTGATGATATGACAACAAGTTAATATTGCCAGTACCACAAGTTAATAACTGGTAGTAGAGAAGTTAGTACTGTTGCTCCTGAAGTTAATATTGCTACTCCTGAAGGCTTGATGGGACCAATTCCTATAACTGAAGACACACAAGTGGAGGATCAAAAAATTGAATTGGGGAATATTTCACCATCTTATGAAGTTTCTTCCACTCCTCATACAAGAATTCACAAAGATCCAACCAAATTGATCAGTGATTGGGTGATTAGTGCCAGTCTTCTGTTCAAACAAGAAGGATGACAACTTCTTATTCTGAATTAGGATTTCTTGGTGCCATATATGAAGGAAAGACTCACCAGGACTTACATACATGCCTTTTTGCTTGTTTCTTATCTCAAGAAGAACCAAAGAGAGTTTCTAAAGCTCTTAGTGATACCTGCATGGGTAGAAGCAATGCAAGAAGAACTCCTACAATTCAAACTGCAAAATGTATTGGTTCTTATAGACTTGCCTAAAGGTCATAGGGCTATTGGTACAAAGTAGGTCTACAGAAACAAGAAAGATGAGAGGGGAATAGTCATCAGGAACAAAGCAAGACTTGTTTGCCCCAATGACAAACCAAAAGAGGGCATTGACTATGATGATGTATTTGCTCCCAGTGCTGGGCTGAGGCTATAAGAATATTCCTGGCCTATGCTTCTTATATGGGTTTTACTGTCTACCAAATGGATGTTCAAAGTGCTTCATTATATGGTTCAAATTGAAAAGGAGTGTATGTATGTCCAACCTCTCAGGTTTGAAATCCTGACCATCTGATAAAGTTTACAAAGATAGTAAAGCACTATATGGACTTCATCAGCACCCAGCGCTTTTATGGACATATTGGGCCACGTTTATCTTTTGAGCAATGGATTTCAAAGAGGCAAGATTGATTAAACTCTTTTCATCAAAAGTCAACAAGGGCATATTTTGCTTGTTCAGATCTATGTAGATGACATCATTTTTGGATCTACCAAGAAGGAGCTGTGTGAAGAATTTGAGAAGCTTATGAAGGATAAGTTTCAGATGAGTTCTATGGGAGAACTCACCTTTTTTTTGGGATTCCAGGTCCAACAAAAGAAAGAAAGCATAATTATATTAGTCACATAAAATAGTCCATGAAACAAATCCTGAGGGAAGTTCAATAACCTAAAAAAAAAAAAAAACAACAGATGTAAAGTGCTGCCTCCACTCCTACAAATTGGAAAGCCATTCGGTTAAAGATGCAGATGTTGATGATGTGATGAACATCTTTATAGATCTATGATTTAAGATCTTGGATGTATCTTACAACATCTAGAAACAATATTATGATTGCAGTTTGTGCATTGCAAGGTTCAGTTTCCCCAAAAACTTACCCATCTCTAGCTGTTCAAAGAATCTTTAGATACCTCAAAGGCAAACCATCTCTAGGTATTTGGTATTCTAAGGATTCTCCATTGGAGTTAGTTGCTTATATTGATAGTGACTATGCTGGAGCTACACTTGATAAGAAGTCAACCACTGGAGGTTGTCAATTTTTGGGAAATAGGTTGATTTCTGGCAATGCAAGAAACAAAACTGTGGTTTACCACTTCTACAACGAAGCTGAATATGTGGCTGCTGCAAAGTTGCTGTGGACAATTCTCTGATCCAAAACCAATTGCTTGATTATGGGTACAATTTTATGAATACTGTGATTTACATTGACAATGCTAGTACTATTTGTATAACAGAGAATCCTGTACAACACTCTAAAACAAAACATATAGAGATTAGGCATCACTTTATAAGAGATTGCAATACTAAAAGGGTTGTTTTTTTATAAATCAAATGGCTAAAATTTGACGCTCCACTTAAAATGTAGCTGATCTTCTTACAAAAGGTTTTGATGCTGGTAGATTTCAATACTTTTGTCTCAATATTGGAATGCTCAATCCTATGGCCCAATCTCTGTTATATTGAAAAGTTTGTTAAATGTTAGTACTGTTACGTTTTTGTCAATTAATACTGCTAGTTCTAATTAGTACTGCTAGTTATATTTAAAACTGTTTGTTAAAACTGTTACTTATAGTTAGTACTCAAATTGCATGGATTATTTCTATTCTTTTTTGGTAATCCTGTTTTAGTTAACACTTATTACTGTTAAACATGACAAATGGTTAGGTTATGTTTTTCTTGGTTTTAAGCTAACTTTTTCAAGATAAACATTGAAGTGAGAAAGTTGTTACTTCATTATGTATTATTTGCGGGGAGGCAAAATGTTGGTTGTTCTTGAAGTGTTGGTTGTTACACCACACAACAAATGGTTATTAGTTCACCATGTCTAATAGACATCAAGACTGACTATCCAGAGCAAACGGCAACTGGTAAAGACTTCTACAAATCCATTTGATAGTTGATAGTTTACTCAAAACTATATGGTCATCAATGCACCATGTTTTTAACAATGAAGCATTGGCTAGTCCAAAGCAAACGGCTATTGGTAAAGACCTCTCAAATCCGTTTATAGTTGATAGTTTACTCAAAACTATATGGTTATCATTGCACCATGTTTTACTAATGAAGCAATGGCTAGTCCAAAGCAAACAGCTATTGGTAAAGACTCATCAAATCCATTTATGGCTGGTAGTTTGCCAAAAACTACACTTTTGTGTGATTTTGTGAGCTAAAAAATATAAAAAAAACCCAACAAAGAAATTGTGATCTCAAAAACAAAAGAAGCTGTGTGAAATAAACAGAGTGAAAAGTAGTCAAAAGAATTGAGAGATGAAAATTTGAGTCTAAAAACAATAAGAGAGATTTTGGAAGTTATTCTTTTTGTCTTACAAACCTCTGAAGTTTTGTACTGCTTATGGGAGGAGTAGTTAATACTACTAAGGCATTTTTAGTACTGACAAGGCCAAACTTATACTAACTGATGACCGTTAGTACTAAAATTTGGGCCTAACAGATTTTTCATAATTAATAGAGACGGTGCGATATTTCTGCCAAATACCTATGAATAAGGTTTGACCATTGACTTGTTGTGGATCAACTATATATTCAAATGTTTAATTCACGATAACTTCATATTTCTTTATTTTGGTCAACAAATATCTCTCTATTTTCTTTATTAAATTGCAATTAACTTTCTCCAGTCTTCAGTACTATAGCATACACGTCATATCATACACTATACCTCACAGTTTACTCATGCAAGTTTGGATTTTTGTGACAAGCATAACATGGTAGCATTTCTGGAAAAATCTACGGGAAGTGTCGGGTTTCATCAAATAATAGATTTTCTCAATCAAAGTCACATTTGCTATGCCCTCACCAAAAAGCCAGAGGTTTATGTCTCCTTTATCAAACAATTTTGGAGGTCTGCTAAGGCTTCTAATGAAGAAAATAGCGAAGTCAATATAAATGCTATTATAGATGAGGTCACTAACTGATCCTAACACTGAAGGTTCTTTACGGCGACATCTCAAGTTGGCTGATCAAGATGGTATTACTTCTATTCCAACTACAAAGATCTTTGAGCAATTGGCGCTTATAGGATATCATACTGACTCAGATAAGTTAACCTTTCAAAAAGGTGCCTTTTCACCTTAATGGAGGTTTCTTATTCATAATATTTTGCATTGTTTAAGCCCAAAGAAGACTGCTTGGGAGCAGTTTAGTAGCAATATTGCAACTGCCACTATATGTCTAGCCACCAATAGGAAGTTTAACTTTTCTAAGATGAGCTTTGAGTACATGGTGTCTAATATCTCTAGTCTCCATAAGTTTTTGATGTACCCTAGGTTTATTCAGATATGCCTAGATATGCAGAGATACCACCTTCAACAACACTCAAGAATATATTAGGTTTCCATCTCATACTATAAAGTGTTTTTAAGTAATATGAAGACAGTGCTATCACCTAGGGATAGCTTTAGGATAGGAGGTAAGGTGTTTAGTAACATGAAGAGATCCACCAAGGGATTTTCAGGACAGGAGGTTCCTTTGTTTTCCACTATGTTAGATGCTGCTGAATCCTCACACTCACCTTCTAGATCCACATCTTCACCTTCCCCTACACCTACATCTTCACCTACACCTGAATCTACACATCCTCAACCATCTCCTCCTCAACCCTCACCTACACAACCTTCCCCAACTCACCTTGGCTCAGAATATCATCCTCCTACACCCCATGACTCACCTCTCCATGCTGTTCACTCACATGGAAGTGATGAGGGTAGTTTGAAACTACAAGAATTGATGAATTTGATTAACACACTTTCTGACAGGGTTGGAGTTCTAGAGGCTGATTTGACCAAGACAAAGCAAACCTACAGTTCTGCTTACACTAAGCTTATTCTAAGGGTCAAGAAACTAGAGGCTCAGATAAAGGTTGGGAAGGCAAGGAGACATTCTAGATTTGTTCTTTCAGATACTGAAGGTGTTGAAGATGATTCTTCCAAACAGGGGAGGAAGTTTTCTAATGAAGGTTTTAAAGATGATGAAGGAGTTCATGAAAAAGCAAGCACTGAAACTGAACTTTTTATACAAGAAATAACTCCAACTGAAGTCATCCATGAGCAAGAGGGCAGTGGGAAAGCTAGTGATGAGATTAGTACTGCTGGCAAGAAGAAAGATACTGCTAGTGAAGAAGTTCCTCCAGTTAGTACTGCTGAAGTACACATTAGTACTGCTGGAGAAACGGCTACTTACTCAAGAAGAAGTGCAGAGAAAAGAAAAGATAAGGGTAAAGGTATAATGACAGATGAAGAGCCCAAGAAGAAATCCAAGAAGGAGCTTGAGCAAGAAAGATTAAGTTTTGCTGAAGCAATTAGGATTGAAGAACAGATGCATGAGGAACAAAGGGCTCAAATTGCTAGAGATGCAGAGATTGCAAGACAATGGGAAGAAGAGGAAAAGAAAAAAGCTATGGATGAAGCTGAGTCTACAAAGAAGATTGACTGGAATGATCCTTCAGTCCTTAGATATCATTCTCTCAAAATGAAGCCTAAGTCAATTGCTCAAGCTAGAAGGAACATGGTCAAGTATTTGAAGAACCAAGGAAATTTTAAGATCTAGGCCAATCTTTGAAAAGGTTTAGGATTTTAATCAACATATTAAGCCTATGGATTCAGAGCATAGAAGTGAAATAATAAAGTCTCTTGAAAAGATGAAGTCTGCTAAAAAGATTAAAGAAGAAGATGTTGCTACACAGAAGGAAATAAAAGAAGATTTTAAAGGATCTGGAGCAAAGAGAAAGAAATCTATTCCTAGAAAAAGCACAAGGAAGAGACAAAAGATGGAGGAAGATGCTGAGAAGGAAGAACTCAAAGGATTTTTAGATATAATACCAAGAGAAGAGGTTCCTATAGAGGTTGAATCTCTATCTACAAAGTTTCTGATTGTGGACTAGAAGACTTATGTTTTGACAGAGAATTTTATGTATTATCAAATCGTTAGAGGAGATAGCAGTTCTAAGAACTATAAAATTTTGAGTGAGATGCTTGAAGATTTTGATAGACGGGATGTAGAGGAATTGTACAGACTAGTCAAGGAAAGGTATAGTACTTCAAGACCAGAAGGGTATGATCTGATGCTTTGGGGAGATTTATATACTTTATTTGAGCTTGATGAAGAAGATGAGATATGGAAGAGTCAACATGAATACAATGTGATAAGCTGGAGTTTATGATTTTTGTGGTATTCACATTTTACTAATGCAGAATGGTATAGCAATACATATGCTGACAAAGAAGAAATACCCTCTAAGTCAAGAGATGATTTCTAAGATGTTGAAAAAGAAATTTGAGGTTGATCATAAAAGTTCATAGGCGTTTGAACTTCTAAGGTTTATAAGATCTCAAGTGCAGAAGTAGAAGAAATGTTTGAAAGAATCATCAGCAAAGGAAGAAGACTAGAAGATTTAATTCAGAAAAACTTGATGATTTGAAGGACAATCACAAGTTAGGGTAGGAATCGGTTAATAATAAATCTTCACAAGAGTTAATACTGCCAAGGTATAACTAACAGTACTAATGGAGTTAGTACTTGCTAGTTATAAAAACTTAGTAACAGCTGGTGTTTAGTTAATACGCTAAGAAGAAAGAGTTAATACTTGTGTGAGGTCAAAGCTGCTGACTTAGAGATAAGTATGCATGGAGATTATTATGGGATGCTGGTAACTGATCCTAAAAGATAGGTAAAGGACTCATTGTGTTCTATAAAAGGAGATCCTAGGTTTAGGATATACATACACTTAGACGAATACTTTTAGAAAAAAGTTGTGATAGCTTCAAGGTTTGTATCCAACCAGTACTACAAGAGTACTCGTATTATTATTCTAATAATATTGAAGCAGTTTGTTATTACTTCATTGTTCATTGTTTGTTTAGTTATTACTGTTCCATTGATAAACACCTCTAGAGTATCAAAGTGTAGATTCCGCATACACTTTGATATACAAACAAAGTCTCAACTATTGTTATTTTGGATTCATCCAAGGTAACAAACACTTTACTACGTAAAGAATCGATCAAGGCGTGGGATAAACAATTTGGAAACTTACTTAGGAAGTTAGCTAAAATCCCATGGACAAACTTATGAAGGCCCAAGCCCACGTCTAAATAGTAGGTATTTATACCCTTTCCATGCAAAGGATGGTTGGTTGTTCATTTTTCACACACATTAATGCATTTTCTCTTCTTGTTTACTTTCTCTCTCTAAAGTGTTCATCCAACCACTCTCTCTCTAAAACTACTTTTTTTTCCCTCATCTTGTATGTTATTAGATATCATTCAATTGGTATCAAGAGCCATGCAGTGACGTGTTTAGTTTTTGTGTTGTTTTCTTCTCTTTTGTCTTGTTTTTTTATTTCCAAACCGTCACCTAGTTCTCGTTCTTTCTTTGATTTTCGAAGCTCAAATACACTAAAAGATCATTTACAAAGGTAAACTTGATCTAGTATCTTTTAGATATAGGTGTATATGCTTTGAATCAAGAAATACATTATTTTTTACAACTTTTGTTTTCGAAATACCTTATAAAGTACAAATCTTGATTTTGAAATTTTTGGCTTAAAAACCATAAAGTTTACATTTTTAAGGTACCTATAGGTTTAGTAATACTAGTTGTACAAGAAAATTTAGGAAAAACTATCAAAAATGTGTCTTTTTATGTCTTGGAAAATTTGTGTTTCGTCCTAGTGTTCACCAGATTCGCAGTTTGACCTGATTCGCAGTTTTGAAGGTTCACCGGATTCGCAGTTTGACCAAATTCACAGTTTGACCGAATTCGTAGTTTGACCTGATTCGCAGTTTGACCGGATTTGTAGTTTGACCGGATTCACAGTTTGACCGGATTCGCAGTTTGACCGGATTCGCAGTTTGACCGGATTTGCAGTTTGACCGGATTTCCAGTTTTAAAGGTTCATCGGATTCGCAGTTTTACCGAATTCGCAGTTTGACCAGATTCGCAGTTTGATCGGATTCACAGTTTTTCAAGGTTTACCTAACTTGCAATTTTTCAAGGTTTACCTAACTCGCAGTTTTAAGTTTATTTGGATGCTGCGATTGAAGAAAAAAAGATAGAGGTGGAGGCGTGTTTAGTTTTTTTTAGGAGAGAAGCAAGTGTGATTGCACACAGTTGAAAAGGGTATGGGTTTAGTGTTTGAATGTGGAGAAAGCATAGCATTAGGTGTATTAATCCCTAGTGCAGTATTAGTTATAATTTTTGATGGCCATGATTTGGATTAGGGCCTGTGACAAACCGGATATTCATTTGCAACATGGGCCGATAGTTTTTGAAATAAGAATTGGGCTGGAACTATGATGTTTAATCCGAAAATTTACATAGTTGTGGAGCTAATATTTTTTTGGATTAAGCCGAGACACGAATAGAAAACTATCACGACAAGTTTAGACTAGACGATGTTTATTAGTTGACGACAATTCAAAACAACATTTGTCTAGTTTAACGACATATGAACAACAACAACAACAAGCATGATACATAACACTAAAACGATTCTGAAGAGATTCAATAAATGACAAACGGCTAGAGATTCGGATTATGATGACAAGTGTTCACGAAGTTGATTTGGTATCACCTAATTTAGCAATTGGAAAGAAATTCGGATTTCACGAAGGCGTCTACTATTTCAATCATCGAGACTTTCTTCTATTTTCTATCAATTGATAACTTGCTTGAACGTACACAGCTTACGATTAAGACTTGAATTATCTAGTTACCAGCAGTCAGGGGTGGTTGGCTGCAGACCTGGATAACTATCAATTAAAGGAGTTACGTTGTAGTACTCAGTGTCACACGCAGAAGTCGATGTGGATAATTTCAAGAGGTGCTGTACTTCTTATACTTATGCGGTAGGGTATAGAGTACATATAGATTTAATCTTGTACCATTCTTCAATCACAACAGTGAAAGCTTAAGTAACAAATTTGGGGGATTTCACTTCATTTTCAAGTTTGGTATATCGGGTTTACTTCACAAGTGATCACAACAATAGCCGACAGAATACGAGGTTGGTAAAGTTAGCCAAAGAGTTTAATGGTTGAGATGTAATCAGCAATTCTCACTGCATTTCAAGACAAAGGTACTTCACAATCTAAGCCAAATTCTCAAGGTTCTTCAATGACATTCATATACAAGACCTTGATTATACCAAGTTTTCTTGATTCTTGCTTCATCTCCTCTACGATTTCTGAAGACAAGAGAGTAATGCTTCGTTTAGGATTCAAGATTTGTGCTTAAGACAAGAACTTCTTGAGTATATAGGTGTACACGACAATGATGCTTCCGAGAGTTTGCAACCATCATGGGGGAAAATGTGTACATCCGGTTACCATGTCAACTTCTAGGGGGAAGTAGTGTATACTACTTCACTAAGAATGGTTTGTGAAGTATTCTGCAAACATGAGAAGAACAGATGCTGATTTCTCGCATGCACCCCCGAATGAATATTCACCAAGCCCTGATGACAAGAAGCAGTAGTCGTTGGTGTGTTTTGACTTCTACAAAATTCCGCTGTGCACTTTGATGACAAGTAGAAGATTGTTCAAGCTACATCAATGTTTCAGAATCTGCTCAAGATAGGGATGTTGGTTTGGGGGGAAGCTGATTCAGAAACTTCGACAAAAAGGAGTCTAAGAAGAAAGCTTTTCAAGACATGATGCATGAATTGGGGGGAAGTTAATCCAACTCATGCATACTATAATGGTTCCTGTACAAGTAAAGACAATGAAGATCCAAGCTGGAGTACAAGTTTCAAGACAAGGAGAACTCAGAAGACATCTTCAGCTTTGGAAGACTTTATTTCTGTTGTATTTGTACCTGATAGAACAATTGTAAAGTTTATTAGTAATCCGTATATGTCCACATATTGGGGGAAGATTGTTAGCCTTAAAATATGGTGACATATCCAGAATTACATTAGTTCATTTATAGTGTGACATATAGGGACTAATAATGACTAAGTATGATAGTTGTATGTCACTAGGACTATAAATACCCCCTCCATACTTCCATGGAGGGGTGAAGCTCACATTTGTAAGTGTGTAAGTGTGTGTGTTTTCTCTCAAAACACACACATCTTCCCATCTCATTTTCACCTTCAACTCTAATAATATGGCTTTATATCCTTTTCATTTTACACAACCTCCAGATTAGTTTTAATCCTTGTTATTATATGTCAATTACAATCTACACACCAATACAAGAATAACAAATCCACAATCCTAATAAAAACCAAAGCATTCAACAAAGATTCATGCAAAAATATAACAATTTTAGGAGCGAACTCCCATGCAACCCTAGCAGTCTCTCTCTAGCCACTTCTCCTAACCTCATGATGCTCACCTGAAAATGATGCTAAAATACGTCAACACAATGGTTGGTGAGAGTCATAGGTTTAAGACACCAAAACAATCTTTAAATAAAACAATTTGCTGCGATTAACATAACATATCATGGCAGAACAATTTAAGCTAGTTATCACATAGGCTATCAAATAACTCACAATCAATCATAACGGGACGGAACGTGCCCACGATCCACATACCAAACCTGGGGTAATCCATTACCCTCCGATCGGAATCACACAGAATGGAGTATTATTTCAACCCTCCAGTTAGATTTGGAATGAGTAGAGTCACTACCCTCCAACCGGAATCACACAGAAATGGGATCTTATTCAATCTCCAATTAGATTTTAGAATAAGTAAGAAGCACAACCCTCTAACCGAATCACACAGAAATCAAACAACATTAAGGCTACCACATATAATAACCCACATAAACTTCAATGCCTCAAGTAAAACCACATAATCGCAGCGATTAAACACATTCAAAACATCTTTGCATCATTTCCATCCCAATGTAAAAACATTAAAAGTGGGACTATGAAACTCACCTGATGCTTAGCTTCCAAAAGGATCCAACAAAACTTCACGAACAATCTAAACAATTAAACACATTATAAGCTACCATCAATTAGGCATTCAACCCAATATGATGTAACCTCAACTATGATGGATATCTAAGCTATCTACCATAGTCCTATTCTTATTTAAAACCTTTACCCACTCTTACATATGCCATTTACACTTCAATGCTACACTTTATATTTTCTGGTTTTGAGTAGAATTTTATACCCACTTACGCGTCCTAAACGCACCACTTAAACACTCCCATAATCAAAACAAAATCACCAAGCACATTATTTGTTCTTATGAACCTCTCATAGCTCTCCCATAGCGCATCAACCCTTTTACAAAAACTCCTTTAGAAATTCATTAGTCCAAAGTGTCCAGATTCCGCCCAAATCTGAACTCCTGAAAAGTATACGCTAATAACAAATTAGACCTCATTATAGCTTTAGAAAAAATTCAGGGGTCACACACAATATAAGAATTACTTCCACGTAATTTAGAGCCTCTAACTAGATGTCTAAGTATTTTTAGAAAAATCAAAACCAAAACTGAAATTCGTCATTGTTTTACACACTGATTTTGTAACGCCCTTTTGACCCACTTCCCGACCATGAAAACTCATGAGGCCGACTTTTCTAGAAAGTAGACTCTCTGAGGTTATCTCCAGTATGTTGTAAATTATTTATTTGATCTTTTATGACCAAGTTATGACCTCTACAAGTCTGACTAAATTTCTGCAGTGAATTAAAATGACTTTTCCCAAAGATTAAACCCTAAACTACGATCCTAATCATGTAAATAATCAAACGAATGATCAAACATGATCTATATATCATAAACTTCCAGAAACTTAAGAACCCTAATTTATAAATTCTACTTTTATAACCTTAATCCATCATATTTAAGTTACTAGAATTGACAAATTATAACTAGAATTGAACATGAATTAGAAAATTTACCATGAAAAGAACCCTAAAATTTTTCTCTTCTTTTCTCCTCTTGAATTCGGTCGACTAGTATAGGGGTAGGGGTTTGAGTTTTGTTTTGTATTTATAGGCACAATATTAATTATAGATAAAGCCCAATTAGAATTTGTTTCCAAATACAACTCCTTTTCTTTTTTTTCCTTTTATTTACTAAAATTCGGATTACTATTCATGCCTTAAAAAAATATTTTTTTTCTTTTCTTTTATTACTTAATTAATTATCTTTATACCTTAAGTTTTATAAAACCTAAGCTAATTTGTTAAACCATTTTGCTTAAAAACTACTTTCTAAAAATAACTTTTCATTTTCAAATTCACTTTCTAAAAATAAAACGTCTTCCAAAAACTCTCATATTTTAACAAACTCATTTCTTTCACAAATGACACACTTCTCATTTTAATCCATCACCTAGAGATCCACATATTAACCCAAACAATTCTCTCAAAATACCCAATCAATTTTATTATCACTATAAGTGATTAAAATGAAATTTCTCCATCAAATAACTCATTTCTCTTCACTTAACCCCCAAAACCTAAACTAATCTTAAATTACTAACAGAAAAATACGTATACGTAATAATACTTACACATTTAACATGGAAATGCTCAAATCTCAATAATCGTTTCCTTGTTACTCAAAAGTGAACGAAATGAACTCAACCAACTTCATCACCATTCCAATCTCATTGGGATGATCACACTCAATAGATTGATTACCAATACCTCATAAACACATATTGAACACATAGAATTACAAAATCTCATAAACCAAACTTATAGAACAGATAATTAGGTCAACGTTATGGTTTGACCAACCTGCTCAAGCCATGGTTGTCATATGATTAAATTAGGAAATTAACTGGACTAGGTCATGTGCGGGTGTCGTTGCATTTGCTTGTGTGATTGAGATTTGGTTGCTAAAGACTTGCTTAAGGTGAGTTCTCGTAGCCCTACTTTTTACTGTTTTTCCATTGGGGAAAATGATACTCAAATGTGTTTTGAAATGTTTTAAATTGAACTGTGCGAAATGTGGTTTTGTTTTTGGGACAAGATATGTGCTTATGACTGTTATCTTAATATTATGCATGATTATTAGATCGGATGGGTATGCCTACCCAGTGTTGTGAGATTATTAGATCGGATGCGTACGCCTACCCAGTATTTGTGTGATTATTAGAGCAAGCGACTGGGTACCCTAACCCATGTTTGTGTTGAGTCCTGCCCTAATATTAGATGCTCCACGGTAGGCCCTTTTAAGTGTGTAAGTAAATATGCGTGAGATTACAAAGCGACCTTCACGTAAAAAGGATGCTATGTCTTGATTGTTGCATATATTCACTGTCCTTATAGCACTATTGTCCATATGTTAAAATATTGTAACAGCTTTTGGGTTTAAAGGATCAATAACCTACGAGCTCACCAACATTATTGTTTGACAGTTTTCCCGCGATATCATTTTTCAAAGTGAAGTGTAAAGCATAATAGTTTGAGGTGATTGTGATAGTAGACATTAGAAGTATCCCGACAGTAATTTCGTGTGACAGTCTTGCTTACTTGTATGTTTTTGATTTTAGTATTGGGATGTTTTGGATTAAGTTTGGATTTTGGACCCCTGTGTGGGCATTTGAATAATTGTAAGAGATTGTGGATTTTTGTTGCGATTTGGGACATCACTCGAGTTGTTCGAGGTTGATGGTCTTCATAGCATTTGGAGTTTATGCAATGTAGTTTTTTCTATTCTGTACCTTGTGTTATGATTGATCATTATGTTGCATTCTCGAGTTTTTGCCTTTGTCGAGGTGTGACATCTACAGCCCAAGCCCATCCTCTCTCTCATCTCTATAAAAGGAGGTGAGGGGGAGGGGTTGTGTACTTTTATTCCTTCTAACCTGTTTGTTCTCCCCCTCATCTCTATAAAAGGAGGTAAGGGGGTAAAGGTTTGTACTTTATTCTTTTCTTACTCAATAAACATTTAATATTGTGTGTTGGGATTCTTGATTTGATAAGACAAAATAAATAAAAGAATAAAACAAAAGGACTAAAATCATCATTAAAGAATTCTACAAAGATGGAAGATTTTAAAGAACTAATAAAGATTTGGTCAAAGATTTACAAGATAAAGATTAGGAAAGTATTTAATTAGTTTAATTAGTTTCCTTATCTTATTGATTTACTTCCTTTGTAAGTCTTGATCTCTCCTTATATAAAGAGATCATAGACATAGGTTTTACAACATAGCATAGTCGACTGATGAGAATCGAATAGTAAAAGGTGTCTGTGTGTGTACACCATAGTTAGATAGTTAGTTAGTAGTCCCAAGTTATAGTTGGGGTAATAGGGAAACGTATGAATAATAAAACCTTGTTAAACATCATTGTTCTTATTGTTATTATTTCGCTGCATATTGTTAATCTTTGATGTTTATAATCCTAGATGAGATCTATCGCATCTCGAGCTTAAACGATCTTAGAGTCTATCAGATTATTTAGACTCCACAGTCTTGGTCTTACAAGAGGTTTTATGTTGCTTTCCTTTCTGACAAGCAACACATGTATGATTATTTTCAAAAATCTTTAAAGGTAAAACTCTTACAAGGTTTCCTCTCACTAGTTTGTTCATAGTTTTGAAATTTATATGCCCAAGCCTCCTATGCCAAAGATTAGATTCATCTAATGTGGCCTTTGCAAAGAGATAAGTTAGACCTCCTGAAGGGATAATATTCTTTAAATCAACACTGTACATGTTATCTTTTCTAGAAACTCTAAGCAAGACATGATTTTCATCAAGTAGCTTAAAGTCAGGAGACAAAACAACACATTCAGTGTCTGTAAAAAGAACACTGTTTTTCTTGTCACACATTTGTGAGACACTATCAGCAGGAAATAAGTGTGATAACCAGCAGTTTAATTACTGCCAGGTTTGATTTTATGCTGCTTGGTAAAGATTAGTGCTTGGCTGGGATCATGGGGTTAGTACTGTTCGCTATATCAGTTTGTATGCTGTGGGGTAAAAGTAGGTTTGGTGATGCTTGGTCTGAAGCATTAAGGTTTCAAATAGCAGGTTATTATATGCTTATTGTTTAGGGTTTTTCATAGTGGTGATGCTGAGTTAATTGTGAACCCTAACAAATGAGCTGCTCGTAATTGTTATTGATGCTGTCTTAATATGCGGGTTATACGAATGTATTGATGTGTGATTATATGAGGATCTGATATGAGAAACTGCTGTTTGGATCTGGATGTGATATGTGTTTGGATTTGCTCGTGTACAACGTTTATGGTTTTGGAAGCATTTTGGCAGCAGACCTCCAACCCCCCCCACTTGCTAGACCAACGAAACTAAGCCACCCGCCAGATCCCCCTCGTGACTCACCCAGCCCCCCCGTCCTTCCCCCCCCCCCCGAACCCCCCCCCACCACGTCCCCCATCAAAACTATTTTGGTTTTTGTGATTACTACTGCTATTGACCGTGGAAGATTTATGCTGCCAATGGATAATTTATGTTGCTGTTGATATTGGTTGTTTGTACTGCTAGCATATAGCAGTTAATACTGATAGGCCTTTTTCTAGTAGTTGGTACTACTCATACACATTAGTACTGTTGGTCTTGCTTTTTAGTACTGCCAGAGTACTTTATACTGTTAGCATTATCCGATGTTGGACAACAAACGCTGTTTGGATCTCGAATTGAAAAGGATGCTTCATTTAAGGGGAAGCTAACAAATTGTTTTTGGTTTTTGGTTTTAAATGTTCTTAAACGTTTAAAAGGCTCATATTTTCTTGGATTAATTGATTACGAAGAAGATTGTTTATCACTTATTTTACGATGAAGTGGAATTATTTAGGTTTGTGTTCTTATCATATCTCAAATAGCTTACAACATTTGGAGATAACTTGTTCGTGCTTAGAAACAATTTAACGAAGACTTGATGAATCTGGCAAAGGTGTGTGATTTTTCTTATGGTACTTTTCCAATGCTGAACATTTGCTATACTTTATGAGTCGTTGTTGTGCTCTGTGTCTAATATTGAGGAGGATTTTGTCCAAGTGGTTGTGATCTATTTTATTTTGGTCTTGGTATTAAGTTTCGAAGTCACATGGATTAGATACAAGATTAAGATACAAGTTTGGGTTTTTCTTCTTCACCATCAAGTTCGTTATACTTAGTTTTTTGTCAGTACTATATATAAAGCCATACAGTATTGAAGAATCATGAATGGTTAAATATGGGTTTCAGGGGAAGTCATTGTTAAAAAAGTTTAAACCATTCTACATGCACCACTTGAAGTGAAAGGTTTTCGTTACTACTGTTGATCTTTATTACTACTGCTAGTTTAAATTTCTACTGCTCAAGTTCATTTATATTTAAAAAAAAAAAAAAAAAAAAAAAAAAAAAAAAAAAAAAAAAAAAAAAAAATATTTTTAAAAATAAAATAAAAAAAAAAAAAAAAAAAACAAAAAAAAAAAAAAAAAAAAAAAAAAAAAAAAAAAAAAAAAGGCGCGTCATGGTGGGTAATTTTGAGATGTTGGAAGTTGGATTAGTGGTTGTTGATATTTGGTTTGAGCTGTTTCATGAATCTAAGTTTCATATCTACAGACGATCCCCTATTTGATGAATTACAAAAAGGGGAAAAAAGTTTACGAGATCAAGATTTGTAGCTTTTATTTTTGTGTGGTGACATGTTCAAAGGACTTCTTAATTATAAGGGGAAGTATTGAAGTTTTTGTTTCATTCAGGGAGATGATTACATCTCAACTTCTCTATTTAAGGGGAAGTTCGTAAGCGACTTTGTTTGTTTTGTCATCATCAAATAGGGGAAGATTGTTGGGATTCTTGATTTGATGAGACAAAATAAATAAAAGAATGAAACAAAAGGACTAAAATCATCATTAAAGAATTCTACAAAGATGGAATATTTTAAAGAATTAATGAAGATTTGGTCAAAGATTTACAAGATAAAGATTAGGAAAGTATTTAATTAGTTTAATTAGTTTCCTTATCTTATTGATTTACTTCCTTTGTAAGTCTTGATCTCTCCCTATATAAAGAGATCATAGACATAGGTTTTACAACATAGCATAGTCGACTGATGAGAGTCGAATAGTAAAATGTGTGTGTTAAGATCAACATAGACCCATTATTTGTCATAGATCTAATGAATCAATCTCAACCATCTATTTTTCATCAAAAATAAAAAAAAAATCCACTTTCCACCTCTTTTTAAAAAATAAAATATCTTACAAATGGTAAATCGTCACATGACAAAAAATACACCATCGCGACGAGTATTTTTTTTATCTTTCAGTAGACGGGTGACACGATATACTTTCGAAGAACTTTTTTTCGATTTATTTTTTCAGTCACGAATTGCGAAAATCATATATGATTCATATAACGAATCATATATGATTTCATGAAATCATATATGATTTCATAAAATCATACTCCCCCCGTCCCATTTTTATTGTCCACCTTTCCTTTTTGGGATGTCCTAATTTAATTGTCCACTACTAAAAATAGATAGGGAAATTTGATCAAGTTTACGATATTACCCTTGTTTGAAATTATTATCACAAACTTTAAAAAAGACTTTAATTAATTAGCTAAGGGTAAAACTGTCATTCTGTCAAAAAGTAAGAAAGAGAAAGCAGTAATAAATGCACTTTTCTTAAACTGTGTGTTTTTTGTCGGGGACAATAATTTTGGGATGGAGGGAGTATATGATTTCATGAAATCATATATGATTTCATAAAATCATAATATATGATTTGTGATTCTAACGAATTTTTTTTCAATTTCGTTTCAGCCACGAATTGCAAAAATCATATATGATTTGTGATTCTGACAAACATTTTTTCAATTTTGTTTCAGTCACGAATTGCGAAAATCATATATGATTCGTCATACGAATCATGTACAACGAATCATATATGATTTCATAAAATCGTATACGACTTCATAAAATCATAAAAAAAAGTTCGTCGAAAGTACATAGTGTCGCCCCTCTATAGAAAGATAATTTAATTCTCGTCGCGATGATATGTTTTGTTTTGCGTAATGATTAACAGTGTGTGAGATATTTAATTTTTAAAAAAAAGGTGGAAAATGAGTTTTTTTATTTTTGATGAAAAAATGAGTGCTAGGATTGGTTCATTGGGTTTATGACAAATATTGGGTTTATATTGAACTTTTGGCTTTACAACATAGCATAGTCGACTCATGAGAGTCAAATAGTAAAAGGGGTGTGTGTGTGTACACCATAGTTAGATAGTTAGTTAGTAGTCCCAAGTTATAGTTGGGATAATAGGGAAACGTATGAATAATAAAACCTTGTTAAACATCATTGTTCTTATTGTTATTATGCTGTTGCATATTGTTAATCTTTGATATTTATAATCCTATATGAGATCTATCCCATCTCGAGCTTAAACGATCTTAGAGTCTATCAGATTATTTAGACTCCACATTGTGGGTTATATTCTTGTGCATCTTTTTCTTTTTTCTGTCATACATAGTCTGCTGGGTTGTGTTCGTCTTCAAGATCGGATTTATTATGCACTAGTAACCAGGTTGTAGGGTGATCAAATCTTACAAGTGGTATCAAGAGCTCAGGTTCGCGGGTTCTCTAGGTAACTAGGATCGATCAAGAAGAGGTCTTTGTTGTTTGGTTTTTCTGAAAGGAATGGGAGGGTTCTATTCTGTTTGGGCTACCAGGTTCTCGACAACAAAAGTTCTTGGTGTTGAGGTTTTTTTATGTCAAGGAGCAGCAGGGTATCGATAGGTAAAGGTTCTTGAGTTCTTGGATTGTCTGGGTTTGCAACAAGGTGTAGAAGACTTAAGGGAGTTATTGCACAAGGTAATTTGTTTGATTCGGTGTTGTGAGGTTTATATCACAAGGTTATCAGAATAAATAAAGGGTCGGAGAATAAGTCCAAGACTTGTCGAGGTTGCAAGGTTTCTTAGACTACAAGAAATTGTTTTGTAAAAATAAAAGTTCAACAAGGGTTACTTCAAAAAGCGTCGGGTACTTTCTTGAATAAGTGGCTGTCGATTTGATTGGATAGTCTGATTTCCAAGGTTTAATCGATATTTGATTAAGAAGGGGTTTTGTTTTTTGAAGAGTTTCTTGGTTTGATCGATATCTAAGAAGGTTTATTCTTAGGGTTATATCGATAAATCAAGGGTTTTTTACAAACAGGTTACTTTGCTAGATCGTGTTTTATGTGGGTAAATTCACAAAAGGTTAAATGGTTAGCAAATGGTTAAAAGAATGGCTAGTATGAATACTAGGTTAAACATTGAAAAGCTCGATGGCAATATTATACAAAATCATGGAGGTTCAAAACAAGTTGGGTTCAAACAACTTGGTCTTGGAGTTGAAACAGGAGTCCATAGAGTACATGATGAAAAATGTGTTTGGTTTGAGGTGGAACTACAGGGAGCTCAAGGAAATCGTAAAGCTGAGGTTTTTCAGGTTAGTAACGATGATACTGCAGTGGCTCAAAGACGGTTAGAGGACAAGCAACCTAAAGAGAAGACAAACACAGAGTTCTTAGTAAAGGAGCAGGAAAAGGAATATCAGAGTGGGTGGAAGATCAAGACGGGTAATGTTCCTAATTCTTGTAATCAGAGGTCTACACAACAATGTATGAATAGTGAGGTCGCCAAACATTTGGGTGATGCAGGGATACATCAGCAGAATGGGTTTGTCAATGAGACAAACTTAACACTCTTTGCTAAGGTGCATTGATTTTTGATTCAGTTTGGTATGTCCAAGGTTTTTTGGGAAGAGGATACAACTATGTCTACATATCTAGTGAATAGGTCACCATCATCAGCGACTAGATTCAAGAAGCCTATAGATATGTTGGGGTTTTTGGTTGGCTTGCTAGTATTAAGCAAGTGATGCTTGAACCGGTTAAGGTCAAATGCATATTCATGGGATACCACAAAAGTATAGTGGGTAATAAGCTTTGGAGGTTAAATGACATTACTTAAAAGTTAGTGCTTTACAAGAATATGGGTTTCAATGAGAGTAAGGTATACAAGAAAACTTTCATTGGTTCTGGTGCAGGTACAAGGTTCAATGCAGGGGTTGCATGGATTTGAGTTTGAGGTGGAACCGCTAGGGGATCATACATTTGAGGTGGAATCTCAAGAGAATGTCGATCAAGGAGCTAGTTTACAAGAAGTACAAACTCAAGATTTGATGGACTATCAGTTAGCACGTGATAGGGAGCAACACTTAGCATGTAAACTATTCGGGTATAGAGAAGACAGTAATGAGGCTGCTTTTGCAGTTGCTGCAGTGGAAAAGATTTATGCACGTGAGTCATTGACTTTCAATAATACAGTTGCTTGTGAGCTAATTTCCAAGTGGAAGGCTGGATTGAATGTAACATTTCACCTTTTTAGGTCATTTACGACTTTAATTATTCAATTATTTATTTTTAGGTTTTTGGCGTTTACTTTTAATTTTTACCGTTAAGTTAAATCGCGTAAACTAAAAATGATCATTTAATGTAAACGAGCATCAAACAATTAAATGTTTACGTCAAGTAAGTGTTATAAAGTTATTAGGATGATAATTTATAACTTTACGCTTTTTATTTTTATTGGTTACGTAAAACGTCTACGTAACGCAATAAAACTATGGTTTTGCATGCATGGCAAACCATAAACCTGCCTACACTTCAACAAATACCCACTATAATACCCAATACCCCAAAAATTTCTAAAACACTTACAAAATCAACCCATAACTGGATCTATATACAAACACATATATCTTTTGAATTAAATCCCTAAAACCTCCACTAAGTCATCTTTTTCATAAAGTAATATATCCTTTAACCATCATATAAACTCTAAACCTTAAACCACCATATATAAACTCATTTTTTGTCTCCTAAGCATGCAAGAATTCGGCTAGAAACAAGGAGACAAGGATGGCATGCTTAGCTTATGTCAAATCACTCTTACAAGTAACCATACATGCCTAAACTTCACCATACTTATTCTTACATACCTAGTAATAATTTAACATAAAAACCTTACCCTAAACCCTCCCCTAACCGGTTACATGAACACTCAACACCAAAACCATGTTCTAAGCTTGTTAAGTGGTATTTACACTCATGGTTGCCTATAAATAGAATCCATAAAGCAACACTTACACACAATTAACATTTCAAGAACTCAAAAACACATAAACTCTCTCTACACACATAATAACCCACGACTTGGGTTTTTCATCACAAGAACTTTTATAGTTTTCATTTCTCAAGGGTTACAAGCATACAAGGGTCATTACTAATCATATATAAGGTATCTTGGAAGCTTGGATTTGGGTTAAACAAGGGTTTATATAAGGAAGGTTTCCAATTAGGGTTTTTGTGGAATTAGGATTTTCTAAACCTAATTTTCCAATTAGGGTTTTCTTGGTTGAGTTTGATCTTATTCATCATATCTTCATTAAGGTCTTCTAAGAACCCTAATCTTTTCATTTTATAATTTATATAATTCTTATATTGTTAATCATCACCTAGGTTTTATTTTATGAAGTTATAAAATAAAAACATGTATATGTATACACGAATTCAATTTTTATTATGATTAAAAGGAAGTTTTAAATGTGTCAATATCCTAAAATAAGGATTTACAAGTGTTGGATAATTTATATAATTATTTGTCAAGTTTTGGATTTTTATTTATTTATAAGGTTATGGAAATAAATAAATATGTGGGACTTATTTCTTGGACAATATGGACATATTATAATGTAGAGGACTTAATATATACACAAGATGTGTATTATATAAATTAGAGGACTTGTGATAATTTATATAAGTTATTAACACATAAAAACAAGTTATCTAAAAGTCATGAAAACAATTCGAAGTTACTGTAGCAAACAGTACCTGGGGAAAATTATTTTATAATTTTATAAAATAATACATATTATTAGATTTATAAATCAATAAGAAACTTGAAAATCCGATAAATAACGAAGGAGTTATGATGTTTATAAGATTTGAGTTTACAAAGATTTACATTATAAAGTATTTTTATAAAAGAAAGTTATAAAAATAATTACAATCGAATTTAAGTTAAACATTATATTTTTCGTTAAAAATAATTGTATAAGGATTATAAAAAGGTAAGAAACTTAAAAATCCAATGGGTAATGAATTAGTTATGACTTTTTCAAGTTTATGTAATAAAGTGAACAAAAGTAACTTTATAAAAGTAGTTTTATAAAAACCTGTTACTATTCATCACAGTAGGTTGGAGAGAAATATTTTTGTTGGATAGAGCTTTTAATTACGAAGACGTGGGCGAAAGAATCACTAAAAACCGAATTAAAACGAATGAGATATGATTTTTATACGATTTCAACAATTAATATTTATAAAAAGTATTTTTATAAATGTATACACACTGTTACTGTTCACAACAGTAAAAATACACATAGTACATGTAATGGTTGATTAGATTTTTCAAATACGAAACCGCATAATGTAATACGATAAACGGAGGTAAAACGAATAAATTACGACATTTTTAATATTACAACAATTAAATATATAAAAGTAGTTTTATATAATTCATTAAATGGATTAAATGTTACTGTTCATCAGTAACTTAATATTTACAAATATGATATTTTAATATATCATTCAAATACGAAACCACGGATATAAAGAATATGCAAAACGGAATTGAAACGAAAAAGATATAAGGTTTATAAAACCTTATACACTATTTTATACTTGTGCTTTTTTTCTTGTGAAATCAATTAACTAATTATATAATGTCTATTATATAATTATTCCTATAGGTGATAAAACAATTACTTTTCATAAACGAATAATTGTTGAACAATTTTAATATTTTCACAATACGGATTCATGAACATTATTTTTACAAATGCAAATCAAATTGTTTAATTTTATAAATTAAACAAATACTTCTAGGTGGTGATGTAACTATATAGAATTATATGTGGTATTAGTTATTCAAAGTACATGGTACTTATACGACCTATATTTAATTAGGTTGCACTCAGATTTCGCTTGTCAATTCATTCACTTGATTCATTTCATTCACTAACTTTACCAAGGTGAGTCCATAACCCCATGTTTTACTATATCAATGATTTACAACTTTTGGGGTGAGAAACATGCTTTGTTTTACAAATTGGACTTAAGTGTACATTTTATCATGATTACGTGTTTGCCTAAGTAGCGATAACCCTCTGATCCCATTATCATGAACTGTCAATTACTTTGTGTGAGCGCGAATGTTATAAATAGATCTATTTAGGGTTGACATCCCCATCCGGGTGAGTAGCTCTTCCTGGTGTCACGGAATGAACCAACGGATGTATACCATGTTGGATTCGTATGTTGCGGGTTAGAACATCATCACGGGCAATGTAGGCAATTTATATTGCAATTCATACATGTCGAGCTTCAGTGTCATGAGCTTAGGGAAACGTAATTACATTTTGTTATGTTTGCATCTGTTGCATTATCACGGGGAAAATCTTGTGGTCCTGCATTACATTTTTCATATACCTATGAATTCACCAACTTTATGTTGACATTTTTAAGCATGTTTTTCTCAGGTCAATGAGGCACGAGGTGCTAAGGATACATTGGGATAGTCTTTTGGGAGTCATGCATTACAGATTTGGAGTCATTACATGTTGGGATATTGTTATGATCTAAAATCTTTGTTATCAAGTGTTTTAAACAATTTAGCTGTTGAAACTTTGTATTAACACAATTTCATAATATCTATGTATCGTATTTTAAACGACTCTTTTAGAGGTTGTTCTCATATCTTGTGCTATTGATCCAATAATGTAACGTCTAGATACTCATATTCCGCTTCGACCCAATTTTGGGGGTAGTGTGTTACAGAATTGGTATTAGAAGCCAAGTTTATAGAGAATCCAGGTCAAATGTTTTTACTTGGATTATACCGTTTTCAAACATTGCATCATAATAAGGGATTTTTATCGGGACATTTCTTTCTATACATTACTTTGTTGCATTGCGTGGGTATACTAGATGCTGCATGGTTCTCATACATGTTTATAATATATTAAGTATATTATTATTGGTCTTATATATGTACTAATGTAAACTCTGTTTGAGTGTTACAGATACAGTCATGTCATCGGATTCGGCATCATCCGAGGTTACATATACGTCTATATCATCGCATGGAGACCCGCTAGCTTGGGCTATGGACTTATTTAGACTCCAGGAGCCCAACTCACCGGAGGCTGCACCGGCATCACCGGACTACGTGCCTGGCCTTGAGGAGCCAGAGTAGGCACCGCTCTCGCCAAATTACGTACCAGGACCAGAGTACCCTGAGTACTTGGCCCCATCTGATGAGGAGGTTCCCATGGAGGATCAGCCGTATGTTGTTGCGGATTCACCTATAGCCTTATCTCCAGGCTACGTTGCTAACTCGGATCCCGAGGAGGATCCTGAGGAGGACTCTAAGGATGGTCCAGTAAAAGCACGGGGTGCTTGTTCAGTCCATACAAAGATCTCTGCAAAAGATAAGCATGATGAGGGTATCGAGGATATGTAAAACCAGGTGGCTGATGCATGTATACAGTCTCAGATAAATCGCCATTAAGAAAAGCATTCTTAATGTCAAGCTGATGAACATGCCACTTTCGAGATGCCGCAAGACTTAAGGCAGTACGAATAGTAGCTGATTTGATAACCGGACTAAAAGTCTCATCGACATCAATACCCTATTGTGGACTGCTTCCCTTAGCAACCAATCGCACCTTATATTGGCTTAAAGTCCCGTTGGCATGAAACTTATGTTTAAATAACCACATAGAGCGAACCATATTAACACCGGTGGGCCTTGGTACAAGAATAAAAGTACCATTTTTAATCAACGCATTATATTCATCGAACATAGCATTACACCACAAAGCTGGTTTTCTAAAGCCTAACGCACACATTCATCAACAAGAAGCAACATCAAAAGGATCTACAATCTAAGTTTCATGCAATCATAGATAAATACAAAGGAGGGTTTAGCCTCGCATGTTATAAAGAAAGCAAGAAGATAAACTAATCAAACAACACGTAGACATATTGAATGATTATTGATAAATAACCTTACTTGATTAAAACATGGATTCAAGGTAGTACAATAGGGTTTTGAGGCCTTAAAAATGACCTATGAAGCTGCTAAAACGACTAGGGTTCGTCTCCCTAAGTTTACAATATTATCCCAAAGTTACACACACTTTAAAACCCTAAAAACGGCTTTATACTTATAGAGATATGAACGCGACGGCGTCACTTGGTACGCCTGACGCCGTCGCCACGTAGATGATTCTAGATCCACTTTAAGTCAGCCACGTCTTGACGTCGTCGCTGAATATCAGACGCCGTCACCATGAATGTCCTGACGCCGTCGCTTTATGGATGCGATGCCGTCTCCAGGCTCTGAGTGCATAATTCTTCATGGTTCTTGGTGTAGAGTCGTAATCTTGTCTGTTTCTTCTCCAAATGAGCCCAAGTCACGTGTATTTCCTCCAAATACCATCCAGGTGATAAAAACCTAAAAACAAATGATTTAGCACATAATCTGGACATATTTGCATGATTTAGGGGGTTAAATGACTCTGAAATAATGTATAAAATAACACCTCATCAAATACCCCTACGCATTATATTCAAGCAAATGGGCTTTTCTACCTAGACAATAACAATATAAGGGTCATTTAACCTACTTTTTAAAAGTATTTTACAACACAACCTTCTAGACATCATAATTAAAAGCACGAAAAGTATATACTAGCACCTCACATGAGTGTTTGAGATTCTCTCTTTCACTCGGGTGTATAATAAATTATAACATAATGGGGAAACAGAAAATCAACACTTATTACCTGTCATAGCATATAAATTATCATAGGCTTGGTAAAGGATCAAACCTCCATCGCTAGGTGCAAGCATTATTCATTACTATCTAAGAGGTCTTTTAAAGGGTTGTGGGTGTATGTGTAAGATAATATATATGGAAACGGAAACGGATGGGATACATTTGGGTGGCTTTAGGTGAATTTAGAGTGGAATGGTTAGCTAATTATTTATACGAATACACGTTGGTTTAGTTGCTAAGCCAAGACTCGGACGAAGATACAAACTCCACACAACTCTACATCAATCTCTTTCTTTTTCTTTTCTTGACTCTATGATAAACATAAACATAAGCAAATGACAGCCCGTACATTTTTTTCTTTTTTTATATACAATTTTTTTGTACACTTTTGTCCTGCCATTGCTTAAACATATAATACATTATGGGGGTTTATAAATGCACCCTTACAATGTGATGCTAGTAAAATATATAATTTAATGCAATAAAATTTACACTGTGATGCATTTAGATATACAATTTAATGCTGTAAAATTTACACTGTGATGCAGTAAAATATACAATTTAACGCATTAAAATTTACAATGTGATGCAGTAAAATATACAATTTAATGCAGTAAAATTTACAATATGATGCATTAAAATATATAATTAATGCAGTAAAATTTACACTGAGCTTGCCACTTATGTGTGCAGTATGTTTCCTGAGGAATCGGATGAAGTTGAGAAGTATGTTGGTGGACTTCCTGATATGATTCGGGGAAATGTGATGTCATATCGACCCCAGACAATAGAGGAGGCAATTGAGTTTGCCAATGATCAGCTAATGGCACTATAACACTCATCATAATTACTGAAAGGCCAAGCTAAGCAGAAGATGAAGTTATGAGAGTTATAAGTTGGAAACAATCAGTGCAACCAACAACAGAACAAGAGGTGCAGAACCATTGGGCGAGCTATTACACTGCTGGTCCTGGTGAAAAGAGGGAGTACACGGGATCATTGCCCTTGTGTACAAAATGCAACTATCACCACAAAGGGCCATGTGCCCCCAGGTGTAATAAATGCAAGAAGATCGGCCATCTGGCTCATGACTGTAGGAGTTCTGGTCCCTATGGTAATAATAACAATCATGGGAACTTCGGAACAACTCAAAATGCTGGCACTTGCTATGGGTGTGGTGTTCAAGGGCATTTCAAGAGAGAAGCCCGAAGTTGAAGAATTAAAAATTGTTTGGGTAATCAGGTGGGGAATGACCTATGCCCTAGCGAAAGTGTACGAGGTTGGGCAATGCTGGGAAAACCCGGACTCCAATGTCGTTACGGGTATGTTCCCTTCTAAACAACCGCTATGCTTCTATCTTATTTGATACTGGTGCCGATAGGAGTTTTGTATCTACTACATTTAGTTCCCTAATTGATATCACACCAACTACATTGGACCATTATTATGATGTTGAACTAGCGATGGGGAAATATAATTGGGATATAAACACCATCATTCGGGGTTGTACATTATTACTTCTTTAGATCTTCCCTTCAACAATACTTAAATGCCGTTAGATAGAATTTGGAAGTTTTGTCGTTCATAGTGGTTCATATGGATTAGTTGGCAAAATACAACGCTGTGTCTATTGATTGTGCCGAGAAGATCGTTCGTATTCCCTGGGGAAATGAAACCTTAATTGTTCATGGTGACAGAAGTAATCAGGGAAACGGGACTCGTTTATGAACATAATTTGTGCCCCACTAAAACTCATAAATATTTGTTGAAAGGACATCACGTTCTTTTTGGCACATGTTACTACAAAGGAGATGAAGACAAGTAGTGCTGGAGAAAGCGACTAGAGGACGTATCAATCGTTCGAGATTTTCCTGTGGTATTTCCTAAAGATTTACGCGGTTCTTCACGACTCGACAAGTGGAATTTCTTGATTGATTTGGGGTGCCTAGTGCTTTGCACCTGTAGCACGTAGCAAACTTATCGATTGGCTCATTCGAGAAATGTAAAGAGTCGTCGGAGCAACTGCAAGAGCTATCTGACAAGGGGCCTTATAAGACCCCTGGTTCCCTCACCTTGGGGGGCTCAAGTCTTGTTTGTCAAAAAGAAGTCGGTTCATTCCGGATGTGCATCGGATACCGGGATTGGAATAAATGACGGCTGAATAATGTTTCCTCTCTCAATGATTTGATGATTTATTGACCACTAAAGGATCAGTGTTTATTCGAAGATAGACTTGCGGTCGGGTTATCATCAACTTAGGAGTATCGAGAATGAGGATATATCAAGATGGAATTTAGGACTAGGTCATGGTATTAAGAGTTCTCCAAGTGATGCCATTTTGGGTTTGCAAATGCACTTGGGTATTCATGGACCTTATGAATCCGTAGTGTGCAAACCATACATTAGATAAGTTGTTGTAATTGTCCTTTATCGTATGATTATAGTTATTTATTCAAAGGACAACGATAAGGAACATGTAAGAAAATTTAAGGCAATTCTATGAATGCTTAAGAAGGAGGAAGTTATATGTTTAAGTTTTTCAAAATGTAAATTTTGGATACCTAAGGTACAATTTCTCGGTCACGTGATTGACTGTCAAGGCATTCACGTGGATCCTGCCAAGATTGAATCTATTAAAGATTGGGCGTCTCCTAAAACACCAACGGAGATTCATTAATTTTTAGGTCTTGCTGGATACTACCGAAGATTCATTGAAGGGTTTTCAAAAAATCGCTAACTAAGCGGTAATGACCAAACTCAATCAAAGAAAAGTTCGCCTTTGAATGGTTAGTGTGACAAGCAGGAAGCAGCTTTTCAGACATTGAAGAATAAGTTATGTAGCGCACCTATCTTAGCTCTCCCCCAAGGAGCTGAGAACTTCGTTGTTTATGTTGATGATGCATAAGGATTGGGTGTGGTGTTGATGCAAAAGAGAAGGTGATTGCTTATGCATCACGACAATTAAAGATTCATGAGAAGAATTATACTACTCATGATTTGGAACTTGGTGCAGTGGTGTTTGCTCTGAAGATTTGGAGGCACTACCTGTATGGAACCAAGTGTACGGTGTTCACAGATCATAAGAGTCTACAACACATACTAGACCAAAAGGAGTTGAATATGAGGCAACGTCATTGGTTAGAGTTGCTCAGTGACTACGATTGTGAGATTCGTTATCACCCGGGGAATGGAAAATTTTGTTGCTTGATGATTTTGAGCAGGGAAAGACGCTGTAATTAAATAATTAAGAGACCTGAGCTTTAGTTTGGACTATTTAGTTTGGATCTTCCCAAACAAATCTTAAATGCTTAGACTAAAGCACAGAAACCAAAGAATCTCAAGAACGAAGATGTGAGAGGTATGATCAGGAAGGATATACCAAAGGAAAAGTTAGAACCCCGTGCGGACAGAACCCTATGCTTAAACGACAAGAGTTGGTTGCCATGTTATGGTGACTTGAGGACTGTGATCATGCACGAGTCCTACAAATCAAAATACTCCATCCATCCGGGTTCCGACAAGATGTACCAAGACATGAAGAGAGCTATAATTGGTGGGCCCAATATGAAAGCCGACATCGCCACCTATGTTAGCAAATGTTTTGACCAACCGTAGGGGCCAGGGTCAAGGCGACATCAAAGGCCATCTCTTTTCGTTTTTTTGGGTTTGTTGGTACAACCCGAGATACCCCAATGGAAGTGGTGATTACATCACAAAGGGATTTTGTCATAAAGCTTCCTAAGTCGTCGCAAGGGTATGCACCAATATTGGGAGTTTGTTGGAGCCGATTATGAAGTCTGTAATCTTTGTACCAATGAGGGAAACTGACCCCACGGAGAAGTTGGCAAGGATGTACCTAAAGGAGGTAGTCACAAGGCATGGAATACATGTCTCGATCATTTGTAATCGTGACCCTAGATTCGCTTAAAATTTCTGGAGGTCACTCAGAAGGACTTTGGGTTCTAATTTGGATTATGAGTAATGCGTTACCATCCACAAACTGTTGGACCAAAGTGACGAGGAACTATCCAAACTCTTCGAGGATATGCTAGTGCTTGTGTGATTGGACTTTGGGAATGCCTGGGGTTAAACACTAGCCTCTGTTGAGTTTTCTTACAACAATAGTTATCACGCTGCAATCAAGGCTGCACCGTTCGAAGCACTTTACGGTCGAAAGTGTCGTTCACCTGTTTGTTGGGCCGAGGTTGGACAAGTTCAACTCACCGGTCCAGAATTGTCCAAGAGACAACTGAGAAGGTCATTCAGATCAAGCAAAGAATGCAAGCCGCTTGTGACCGACAAAAGAGTTATGCCGATTTAAAGCGTAAGCCGATGGAGTTTCAAGTCGGGGATAGAGTTATGCTCAAAGTTTCACCTTGGAAAGGGGTCGTAAGTTTTGGCAAACGGGGAAAGTTGAACCCTAGATATGTTGGACCTTTTAAGATGCTAGAAAAGGTTGGATCCATTGCTTACAAGCTGGAGCTTCCTCAAGAGTTGAGCAGGGTTCACAATACATTCCATGTATCCAACTTGAAGAAATGTTATTCCGGACGAACCATTAGCGTTTCGTTGGAAAGGACCTACACATTGATGATAAACTCAATTTGGTGGAAGGAGCCCGTGTGAAAATTATGGAGACGAGAGACTCAAATGATTAAAGCAGGGAAGCGTTATAACACTCATTAATGTTCGCTGGAACTCGAGGAGAGGTCATGAGTTTACGTGGGAACGTGAAGATTTATTCAAAAAGAAATACATATCTCTCACAATACTCAAGCGTATTCATCCTATCTACACGGTCCTTAAGCTTTGAGGACAAAGCTCTTCTAACAGGTGGAGACTGTAACATTTTCATTTTTCAGTCTATTTACGACTTCAGTTATTCCCATTATTTATTCTTTAGGCTTTTACGCGTTCGCTTTTAATTTCTATCGTTAAGCTAAATCATGTAAACTAAAAATGATCATTTAACGTAATCAGGCATCAAACAATTAAATGTTTACGTCAAGTAAGTGTTATAAAGTTATTATGATGATAATTTATAACTTTAGGCTTTTTATTTTTGTTGGTTAAGTAAAACGTTTACGTAACGCAATAAAACTACGTTTTTTGCATTATGCTTGCGATAAACGATAAAAACCCATAAACTTAAACAAATACCGATCATAGTACCTGATACCCCAAAAACTACAAAAATACTTAGTACAAATAAGCCGTAGCCGAATATATATACTACATACAATACTCATCTAAATTAATTCAACATAATCCCCCCACTAGCACTAATAATTATGTTTTATTAGCATATGGTTAAACACCCTTACTTAGTGATCTTGTCAATCCTCCAAATTTGTCATAATCGTCTCCAAGCAGCATAGGGTTCGGCTAGGATGAAGGAAAGAAAAGAAAAAGAAAGCCAAGCATGAAAGTGAGGTTATCATATCAATCTTACACAAGGAGATTAGGTGATTAATAAACAAGTCAATATCATTCATTTGATCCAAAATTCATGACAAAGGAAGCAACATGAAAAAGGATCCATGAAAGCCCTTTTGTCCCATCAATCACTTCATGTACCCTAAACATAAGAACCTAAACTAATATTAAACTAACCTAAAGGTCCAAAATTATTTAATACACAAGTTGGTTTTACCTTTTTGAAACCAAAAACCTGACCGACCTAAATGGAACACCAAAACCTTTCGTTGTTTGATAGTGAGAGGTTATATTCTAGGACTTTAACTTACTCTTTGTATGTTCCCTTAACCAACAATCCATTTCTTACCTTCACAATCAAAAACTCACTTGCAAACTCTCTCAAAATCACTCATCTCTTACTCTCACCTACGACATACAAACACACAACCTAGTATCTTGTGACTTTGGTTTCTAAACTAGTACAAGTATCCAAGGATCATAAGTAGCAAGGGTTTTATTCAAGTAATAAGACATTAAGGTTACTAACCACATGGACATCGCCCATCCCACTCTCCTCACTCTCGGTATTCTTTATAAGTTCGACAACATCTTAAACCTTTCTTTATTTCGTGATCTTGCCGTATTAGACTCATTCATACTAAAGTGAATGGGGTACAATGCGGTGACTGTTTCATTTTCCTTCCACGCTTTGTTTGTTGTTATCTGGCTTGATGTGGACTTGAACATGACCCTCACTCGTGACATAAGACATCTCTCGACAAACTTAGTTTGCTTAACCCCTATTGGGACTTAAGAAAAAAATGACATTTCATGAAACAGTAAGCACGATAATTTAAATAATTCACCCGTGTGGATGTGCTTTGTCATGAAAAATGGTATCTAGGTCGGTTGAAGGAAATGATGTAGTAAACTAAATATGTTTTTGCTTGTAGATAGAGTAGCTTATACTGAGCTATGTAAGCTCCAAAAAAGACTTATTGGTTGGCTTTTAAGGTTGTTGGTCGAAGCTTGGGAAACCAAATAAGTGAGTAATAAACTCACTGTTGGATCGAACCAAAGCCCAATAAGGGAAACCTCACTTGCTACTAGAAGAGATTAAATTGTAAGCCCAATCAGAAAGCTTATTAAGCTAATGGACCTAGTTATGCCAAGCCCACACCCCTAAAATGCTTATTGGACTCTTATAGAGCCCAACGGCTCATTTACTAGGCGTATGGCTTATTGAATAAGCTAACAAGTGGAAACAACTTATTTAAAGTTAAAACACTTATGTACAACTTAATATATATGAAAAACTAGTGGGAACCCTTAATGGACCTTACAAGGCTTATCGAAATTGATTCTTGGGCCGAAGGCCCAATTGACACAAAATAAACTTGTTCGAGCTTAATTACGGACAAACAAATTCATGTGGCTTATTTGGGCTTAATAAAATACTTGAGTTACTTTAAATCCCCTTTTGGACCTTTAAAAAGACTAACGGGCCTTATTGGGCCGAAAAGTCCAACGAGCTTAAAATAAGCTCAACCGAGCTTATGGATAAGCGTTAACTGTTAATTCGCTTAATTGAAGTTAACAAAACCAAATGTCACTCTTTGGAATTTATTCGGGCTAAAAATGTAATTTTTATAAAGTTAAGGACCAAAAGTGTCAAAACGAAACATAAGGGTTAAATCTGCCAATTTTTCATTCTTATAATGTTGAGGGACTGTTTTTGATAGGTTGTGAAATTAGTAGACTTGGAATATAATTTTCAAGTATAAGGACCATAAGTGTAAAAATTGGAAACTAGGAGGGCTAAACATGGTAAACTTTGTTAAGTAAAGGGTAATCGGTGAAACAAAGCATTTTTCAATATAATACGTGACACTTTGAAATACTTGGAAATCTTGTTTTCAAAAGAATAAACGACGGTTTTATTAACACGGTTAAAGTAAATTTATTTTTAATAAACATTATATTATATATAATAAATTTATATTATAACGTACATCCTTCGTGAGCCAACTACTAGAACTTTTCCTTTAAAACTTAAAAAAGCCGTCACACAAGCAACAATAACATGTCGTTATGTAAATTACAATGTCATTGTAATTTATACATTGAGTCGTTAGCCTAACTTGTGGACTTAACGATCTTGCCGTACTTACTTAGGTATTTGACGGTGCCACTCATTTGTCATACTTTGGTGCATTTGCAATTCAAGAAGAACTGCAGCTAAGGTGAGTTCATAGCCCTATGTTTTACTATATCAATGATTTACAACTTTTGGGGTGAGAAACATGCTTTGTTTTACAAATTGGACGTAAGTGTACATTTTATCATGATTACGTGTTTGCCTAAGTAGCGATAACCCTCTGAGCCCATTATCATGAACTGTCAATTACTTTGTGTGAGCGTGAATGTTATAAATAGATCTATTTGGGGTTGACATCCCCATCCGGGTGAGTAGCTCTCACCGGTGTCACGGAGTGAACCAACGGATGTATACCATGTCGGATTCGGATGTTGCGGGTTAGAACATCATCACGGGCAATGTAGGTAATTTATATTGCAATTCATACATGTCGATCTTCAGTGTCATGAGCTTAGGGAAAGGTAATTACATTTGTGATGTTTGCATATGTTGCATTATCATACATTTGAAAATCTTACGGTCCTACATTACATTTACACAAACCTATGAATTCACCAACTTTATGTTGACGTTTTAAGCATGTTTTTTTTCAGGTCAATGAGGTACGAGGTGCTAAGGATACATTGGGATAGTCTTTTGGGAGTCATTCCTTAAAGATTTGGAGTCATTACATGTTGGGATATTGTTATGATCTAAAATCTTTTTTATCTAGTGTTGAACAATTTAAGCCGTTGTGCTTTGTATTAAACATTTTTAATAAATCCAATGTATCATATTTTAAACGACTCTTTTAGAGGTCGTTCTCAAATCTTGTGTTATTGATCAATAATGTAACGCCCCCGGATACTCATATTCCGCTGCGACCCAATTTGGGGGTGTTACAGATTGGTATCTAGAGCCAAGGTTAGAGAGTGTAACATTCCGTATTTTCAGGTCTTTTACGACGTCATCTATTTTACTAATTATTTATTTTTTTTCTTTCTCGTACGCGTTTACTTATATTTTTAATAGTTAAGTTAAATCGCGTAAGCTATAAATCAACAATTAGCGTAAACGGACACCCAACAAATTAAAATTTACGTCAAGTAATCATTATATTATTTTTTTACAAAAGTAATAATCAACTTTTTATATTTTATTTTTATTGGTTGCGTAAAACGTTTACGTTTCGCAATAAAATACATTTAGGCATACCCGGAACCACCAAAATTAATCTACGCTTCAACAAATACCCATTATTATTCCCAATGCTCAAAGTTTATAAAACTTTGCCTATGTTCACCATGTTAGCTAAATTTATCCATAAAGAACCCAACTAGATAATATACTTTATAAGTTTTATACCTTACACTTAATATACATCTTTTATGACTTCTAGTAATACTTGATAATTAAAATAAAGTATCAAATCCTTTCCCCCTCCTAAATTTCGTGGGATATTGCCCACCTAAGGGAGCACATAGCACACAAACTACTAATTTGAGTCTTGTACTACATAAGACTCATTAATGCTTAGTCTTGACTAGAAACATTGACCAAACACTTCCCTTAATTCCCTCCCTTTGTCCCAATGACTCAACCCCCCTCCTTGGACTATTTTAATGATCTTTGACTAGCCTAGTTGCTATAAGAAGAAGTGCATACAAGTATTAAGCCACACACTCTCAAAACACTTAAGAAAATCAAACCATTTTCTCTCTTTTCTCTCCTTCATGTCACGGCAACAAACACCCCTTTAAAATAATTCATACCTTGATTTTCCAAGACCATACAAGTATTACTACATCCTTCCTATGATAACCTAAGGTATTTTGAAGGTTAGGATAAGTATTTTCAAGTGTTGAAGCAAGAAAAGCAAGATTAGGGTTTTCATTAGAAAATTTGGGTTTCAAGAGTGCAAGCTTTGGTTTTATATCTAAACAAGGGTTTAGATACTTTGGTTCATCACACTACATCTCATTAAGGTTATCTATAAACCTTTATGTCCTTACTTTTATCATTTTATGTGTTTATGTGTTCTATTTAGCAATATCACCATTAGGATACTTTTAAACATGTAAAACATATTTCTACTTGTGGTTATGATTTTGAACACTTTTACATATGTTGTGTAGTTGATACTATCATGGAATAAAGGAATTATAAGTATGTTGACATGTTGGTTTAAGTGGAAAATGTTTAAGTATAAACTAGTGATTAAAAGTTAATTAAAGAAAGTTTATGATTTCATGTGAGATTTAAGACATTTGTGGGCTGTTGGATTTCGTATTTTAGACAGTAAGTTTAACATATTATAAAGATAATACACCTCATGACGATTCCAAAATGATAAGAAACTCGAAAAACGGATTAATAACGAAAAAGATACGGTAAAAACAAGTTATACGTTAATAAACGGAGTCGTAAAAGAATTTTTATAAAAACTTTTTATAAAAATTATTCAAACAGCAAGTTTGGTATTTTTAACAAATTATACATATTTTTAGGATTCCAAAATGATAAGAATCGTAATTTTTCAATTAATAACGAACGAGTTATGAATTTCGCGAGTTTACGACAATTAATACTTTTATAAAACTATTTTTATAAAAGTTACTGTTCATGACAGAAATAATTATTTTTGTAAACCTCATAAATAAGTAGAACTTTCAATTACGAGAACGTGCTCGAAAGAATCACTAAAAACGGAGCTATAACGAATAAAATATGACGTTTACGGGTTTTACAATAATTAAAACTATAAAAATAACTTTATAACTGGTGTGAACAGTAAAAAGTACTGTTCATCAGAGGGTCAAAAATATGAAAATGTCAAATTATGATAACTCGTCCTAATACGAAAGCGTGGGCATAAGAAACGTCAAAATCGGGCTTAAAACGCGAAAGTTACGCCAGTTTTACTAAAACGGTAATTATAAACGTTTTTACTTATTAAACATGTAGGATCGTTATTCCTTAATGAAACACTGATATACTGTCAACTATGCGGAATCTAGTTGGCAGTACTTAAGAAGA